>JARHVA010002704.1:487500-727500 GCA_037957365.1 Torreya grandis | reverse complement strand
GACACAAAATTTGATGCATCTCTTGATTCATTTCCAAAAAAAGAGTGGTATAATCTCAACCATGAGCTTGGTTACTCCTAGATGTCCTAAATATGGGGTATTATGCAGTTCTTTTAGTATTGTGCTCCTCAGATTCTCCTTATCATGTACATACATCCTACTATTGTACCATAAAATACCATCATTATTTATTATAAATCTCTTAAAATTAGAATTCTGAGTATTATCAGACAAACCTTTCCTAACTTGATCGTATAATTCATCTTCTAGAAATAATTTCATCATTTGATCCTTAAAAGTACTCATTATAGTAACTATGACTACTATGTACCTCCTAAGGCTTAGGGCATCAATTACTCTATTCTCTTTACCTTTGATATATTTAATATCAAAATCATAATCCAACAAGAACTCTAACCATTATCTTTAATGAGGATTCATATTCAATTGGATGAAGATGTACTTGAGTCCCAAGTTGTTAGTCTTGAGCTCAAATGGTTTTTCCAAAAAATAATTCCTTCAAACTTACAAAACATGTATAATTTCTTCAAGTTATAGGTCATATGGGGAATAATTCACCTCATATAGCTTTAGTTTTCTAGACTCATAAGATACCACTAAAACATCCTGTGTAAGAACTCATCCAAGTTCATCCTTATATGCATTGGTTATCACTAATAATTGACCATTAGGATCAAGAACTCTTAGCACTAGTGTTAAATTAAGCCTCCTTTTCAATTATTGAAAGGATACATCACACTTTTTAAACTAGAAAAAACTTTAATTCTTTCGCTAAAGAGAGGTAATCAGATTAGTTATCTTAGAGAAATTTAGAATGAGTTTCTTGTAATAGCCCACTAAATCCATGAAACTTATTACCTCATACACATTCTTTGGTGTTATCATTATATATGATTCCTTAGACTATGGTTCTAATCTAGGTATTGTTATCAAGGAATTTGACAAAGAGAGGAGGTTAGATCAAGTGTTAGTCCATAAAACCATGAAATCAACACACTAACATACTAACATCTCTAAGACTAGATCTTAGGGGGAGCTTAATGAATAAATAATAATTAAAAACCCAACTAAAATATAAATAATAATAATAATAATCTTTACCTTTCTTGAGAGATCCAAATGATTTCTTCATTAGCTTTCTTAATTTAAGCATTAGAAGTATTCATCAATGACATATGGCTAACATCATCTCCTCTATGCACCATTGTTAAATGCTTGACTTGATTGATATGGCTTGGCTTAAATTCAACATTATAACACTAGGATTTTAGCTTCATGAATCTATTCCTGCATTATAACTCTACTTTGATTGTGCTCCCAAATGAAGAACTCTAGGCTTAATTTTATAGGTTTTCAAATCACTTGGAATGGGTTAAATTTGACCATGGTTGAGTTTATTAACTTTAGTTGAGTTTGACATATTTATAAGATATTCTTTTAGATATTATTTAAAATTGACAACTCACAACTATGGTTGAGTTTATTAAATTTGGTTGAGTTTGGCATATTCCTAGGATATTCTTTTAGATATTTTTCAAAAGTGATAACTCACAAAGGTAAGATGCTCTTGAATTTCCTTTTTAGTAATTGATTTATTAGCTCATGGGTGAACTCAATTAATATTTGAAATTGATTTAACTTGCTAATTGATTTTGATTAGGGTGTGTAAATTAATTAATTCTTTTTAGGTATTTAGTCATTTATTTGATTTTGATTAATTCAATGTGTGTATTTACCTTGTTTAATTGATTTAATAAGCCAAATTGATTTAATGTAAGGTTATGAAGCCAAATTTGAGACTAATATAAATTCTTGGGCTATCTATTCAATGATTAGTAAGAATTCATCTAAATTCAAATATGCAGTCATTGGTGGCCAAATTTAGGTGTCTACAGGTATGATATTAATTAAAAAATCAAACTCATGCATAGGTGGAAATCTTGGTAATTCATCTGGAAACACATCATGGAAGTTTATCAAAAAAAGATAATCTTTAATAGATATTTCCTTAGATTCTTCCATCTCATTTATCGTAATGATATATTCTTGACATCTCTTCATTTGAGATTTATTGAGTTGAATTATAGAAATCTGCCCTAGTTTTAACTCCCTTATTTCAACTTGAAGTTGTATCTAATTTTTGAAATCATCTTGATAATCAACCTTCTTTAGAAAATAGTCAACCTTGGATTCATGATTTAAAATCTAATTGACTCCTAAGATCACATCATATGATCCCAACAGTGCTACATAAATATATACTACTATAGTAAACTCAGGTAATATAATCTCTACTTTGACTAGACACTTGTCAACTTTGACCTTTGACTCATTCTCATATTGTATCAACCATAAATTTTCTATTACTCCAAACTTTAAAATTATTTTATAATCACTCTAGGAGCAATGAAACACTATGTAGTCCTATATCAATTAATAAAAAAGGTAGATGATCAAACAAAATACTTGACAATTCTATGGGTGAAACTTGATACTCAGCCTATCTATTATCAAAATCTGCATGAATTTGCTATTGAAATGTACCTTGCTAAGAAGATGAACCCTTGTTCTTCAATTTATCCTGAGGGAATTCTCTATCAAAGTGGTCACTTCCACATATTAATCAACCTCTAGCTGGTCATTTACTCTTAGTCTATTGGTTTACCTTGAAACCATTACTAGGCTTCATATTCTCCAAACCACTATTGAACATAGTATTATGATTCCTGAACTAACCCTTAGAATCTCTGCTCCTCTTCTTATAGTTCTTCTTGAAATTTAGTTTATAACTTCCAAATTTCTTTTTGAACTTATCTCTAACTTGAGCAAGATATTTTAGTTTCTATTCTTGCTTGACTTCCTTCTCAAGCACTTGATCCATGGCAGATGGACCATGCATATCTACTTCATCACCTATTTTTAGTTTCAATCCCATGATGAATTTTATAATTTTGAACCTCTCATCTATCTGATACTAAGGTACATAGTTAAGAATCTTAGTGAATTGCTCCCAGTATTCATTCATTGATAAATTTCCTTGCTTAAGATTATATAAATTCATTAGATTTTGGTCAAAGTATAGCTATGGAAGCCATAATAGCTTAAATAGTGTCACAAACTATTCCCAAGTGGTCATGGTGGTTGAGTTGAGGTTCATCTCGAGTTTCTTGTTTTCCCACTAAGGCACTACTTCACCAACAAGCTAATAATCTCCCCAAACTACTTTCATGACTTCAAAATAATTCCAAATCTCAAAATACTTCTTCATTTATATTAGTCATGATTTAGTTCAATCTCCCAATATAGTTCCATCAAACTTCAGTAGATTCACCTTTTTCATGTCATGTGCTAACTCTGTAGCTACTCAAACTCTTGCATCTTGTGGCACCTCCTCATGCCTCTACTCTTGAATATGTTCTTGATCATTAAGATTCTCTTCAAGTTCTTCTTGATCATTTCCCTCTTTATGGCCATACACTTCTTATCCTAGGGCCATGATTTGGTCCCTAGTCTCTTGCATGGTTGCAAAGATTTGGTCCAACTATTTAGCTTGCTTTGCTAAAAACTAGTTTGGATCAATAGGGGGTTCAATATTTGAAGTACCCTTACCTCCTAGTCTAGTGTACACCATTGTTATTCCTATTTATCAAGAGAATAAATTTAAATTAGTAGACACACTAAGTCTTAGAGTTTGAACCTCAGCTCTTATACCACAATGTAACAACCCCACTAGGTTTTATTGGAATATTGCAATATTTTTTGTAAATTAAATACACATATTCAACATAAGATTTCAATAACAATAGAAATCTTAACCAATGATATTTAACTAAATGTATCAATTTAGTTAACTATAAAGGTTATAATTAATCCACTTACTAAGGATCACCATGAAAAAATATAAAAATAATGAATAATACTAAATAATCATAATTATTGCATCATATAATAAACAAAATAGTATAATTTAAACCATAACTGATACAATATTACAACCTCTACTATATAAGTACAATGTAAAAATTTATAATTTTATCAATACATAATAATATCTCAAATGATAAAATATGATACACAGCTCCTATGATCAGAGTCTCCATGACTTAAGTATCAATATGTAATCTTAAGTGTAGTCTCAAGTATAATACTCTAATTGGGAGGGAGAGCATCATCGATCACTTTTCCATTCCAATCATGGACCATATATCCTTTGAACTATCTCCCAAACAAGGGGATGGCCCTCTTTTCATTGAGGGGTAGATAATGATGGTGAAGAAATCCATAGTAACAAACCAAAACCTATATGTCAAATATATATAATATATAATGTGTACCATAAATAAATTTGTTCTAATATGATATTGCACAACTATGAAAACTATATGAACATATGAAATGGCAATGTTTATCAAACATTACTTTGGCCAAATTTTCAATAATAGATGATCTCTAGGATCAGTCAAATTCATACACACCACTTGATCAAATTACACCTCATCTTGCATTGATGGTGCTAATTAAGATAGTGAAATCTATCCACTACTTAATTAGGGTCATGAATGCGAATTTGGTAAAAACATATAATAATAATAAAATAATTAGATTCATTCAAAAATATTTCTCCTTATCACATCCAAATTAAACTAAGTACATAATTTATCTTACCTTCATTTAGACCATCAAATGAAGTGTAATGAATCCATTTATCTATTTTATTACATATAATAAATAGAAATCCAAAAGTAGTCTTAAAAACTATTAGCTACTTATCATACCAAGTAACTCATAATGCTATTTCTCCATGAAAAAATAATATATCACAAACTTTTAATTATGGTTTATATTCCATATATAAACAAAGCTAATCCAAACATCATAATTTATTATATTTAATCCCTTAATTTTGATATTTTAATGCTTATATCCATAACATTAAAATATAACTCAAGCAATCAATTATGCACCAATGGTAACAATGTTTTCAAACACACACACACACACACACACACACACACACACATGTTATATCTATTCAGATGAATTACATAGTCCAAAATCATGTATTTATACCATAGACATATATAAAACTCCCTAAAATATTTTTAAAGAAATATAATTATTTATCATATATGGTACATTCTAAGTAGACATCTATTGTCCATGATTTAGAATATTCTATATACTATAATGTATACATTCAGTCTATAAAATATCCCTATAGCCCCTTTTTAAAAACTACATAATTTCCCCACATTTATACTTGTTTAAAACAAACATACAAACTTTCACAAAATCCAAATGTGACACACAACTAATCATATGTTTCATTCAATTTAAATAAAAACATTCCTAGTTCAATAATTTTAAAACTTTTATATAATCAAAATGCATATAATTAATCTAAAAACATAGTCGACTAAGCCCCATATGGATCATCCATATAATCACATGAAATAGTCCATATGCCTTTATTTAAATAATTCCTCATGATCAATCCTCTAATCGACTGTATTTAAAATTTCTATTGTTTAAAATACAATTTTAGAATAAATAGTCATCTTGATTTAGATACAGTTCTAACACAAAATGATCATATTAATATGTGTGAATTAAATAATAATTATAAACTTGATCTTCACATAAGACCACAACACAGTCCACATACAATCATTCTCTTACCCATTCTTGGGTTCTATAAAAAGACTAAACCTGACTAAACCATAGTGCCGTATGAACTAATATATACCACATAATTTCATTTTATAATTTATAGTATAACTATATTTTTAAACCTATAGGTGTTTGTACCAAAATCACCACAAATAAATCTTAACCCCCAATTCACATAAAATGGCAAGTTCACAATGTAATACAACTATCCTCCATAAAAAATAGTTATCTATTTAATGTACAAAATTCTTCGAACTAAGAGATAGTTTAAAACAATTTTCATAAAAGCTTAATAGTCATGGTAATTCTATGGCTTAACCCATAATCCTAGGTTTTCCATGAGTTGAAAATGGGGTTATATGGAGGCTAAGCCTTCCACAAGGCTTCATATACCACTCAAAATCTCTAGATTTAAAACATATAAAAACCATTAATCCAAAACTTAGTTTGAAAAACCCTTTCATTATTCACATAAGAATTGAAATATAAAACTTACCTGTGTTTACCAAAAAAAATCAATTAAATTCTTTCCTCTTTCCTTCAAGTTTTTACCTTATTCACATTCTACAATTCTCTCCCATATACCATGAGTCGTGTCTCTATGCAAAGTTCTCCTTATCTTCTTCTTATTATTTTTCATTATTTTACTTCCCATCATTAATTACCACTTCAACTAACTATTTAAATGCATGCAAAAATTGCTCAACAACTTTTCATAGTTCATTAGCATGAAAACATAGTAACCTCTATATTTTCCTTAAAGGAGGAGTTTAACCAAAGTCAAAAAATGATTAGTAACCCTAATCATCTCAAAGATTCTATCTATTCCTTAAAAATCATTTAATATATTTTTAAAAATCTGTATAATAATAAAACAATCATCGACCACTAAACCTTAATCATTTAGTTTCAAATATCTATTCCATGCAAAGTCTAACATCTTGTCAATGACCAAAGTATTCCTATGAAATTACCTTCAAACCAATATTATAGAATATAGATTATATTGCATGATAATACTCTTAGATATTATTAGATTATAGTTCCATGTGACTACATTATCCCTTATCATATATACAATGATTATTAAATCATTTAACAATAAAAATAATGTATTTATTATATTTAAAGATAAACCTTGGGTCAATAGTTAATAAAATACAAAGGTATTTAAAAATAATGATATTTTATATCTTTTGACATATAGATTTAGCATATAGATAATAATAATAATATTTAATTATTATCATCTAGACCTTGTAGATAATTAATAACCATGGAATATGTCATCATATCATAACACTATGTATCCATACATAAAAACACAATAATTTAAGTAAAACATAACCAAACTCACTCATTCAGTCAAATAAGTGCATTATATAAGATAAACTAGTATGATCACAAAACTAGTGAAATCACTTGAACAATCATAAGATCACCATCAAAAATCAAGATTATACCAGAAAGTATAATAATAATCACCTACAAGAAAATTACATAAAACATGCTATGCTATTTACATCAAATAGTTAATTATAAAACATGATATTTTAAGTGGTGTGTGCAAGGGTTTCTAGATTCATTCTCCTTCGACTCCCAATGTATCTATCTAATCACCCTCTCCAATGATATTCTTCCTCCATCATACTTTGAGGGAAAATTTCATCTTGTATCCACCTCAAAAAAATGAAGTTAGTTAACTTAAAACATCATTATATTCATAAAATAATGATGTATAAACACGATCACAATATACAAAATATAAAATTATTCCTAAATCATAAGAAACTAATCATGTAAATTAAGCAACACAAGTTGTCTCATAATCAACATGCCATCAAGCTTAATCAAATATTAGTTAATCAACTAATCAACCATAATAATCCATAGATCAAATAGGTTATACAGATAGAGAGAAATCAAGATGTGACATAAGCCATCAACTCGGTCCAAGATATTAATTGATTACTCATTATGTACATGCACACACATAGGTTATCATTAGGTTTATGCATTGGTTCACATACCTAGTGATGTGTATTCATTATTTTCATCTCTCTTATCCCTTCACTCAACTTTACTTAGTTTTACTCAATTTTACTTATTTACTCAATTTTGTCTTTGCGTTTGATATCTCTTAAATAAGGACTGATTTATGCATGTTTCACTTATAGGACACACATTAGAGCCTAATTCATATACTCATATCTAGACTCATGAGATTCACCTCTTAGGTACATTGAGGTAAGCTACTTTTTCCTTTAACTTAGTCATTTCAATTTGATACATTTATAGATTAAATGGGGGGAAAATATAATCACTTAAAAGTAAAACTTAAGTCTTAATAGTGCTACTTGAGACCACCTATCCTTATATTAAACCTAGACCTATCCTAGATCTCATTTTCACACTTATCTAGCCTTAGTATGGGACACAAACATCCCTAGTCATCCCTAAAATAGTCTTAGACCCTTATTCTTTCATCTTGACTCTTCGTGCCTAGGTTTATACCACTTGGACACTAGTGCCATAATAAGGATAGTAGTACCACATGGCATTAGTGTCCCAATATTGGTGCTAATGTCCTTTCCCTCATTTTTCCACAAAAAAATATATTTTAAAATATTAGACCTCCTAAGATTGACCTATACCTCTTTTAGCACTCACACATACACTAGAACATTATAAATACATGACTTTTAACCCTCTAACCATTGGATGGAAATCAGATGAAAATTATATATGCAAATCATAAAAATTTGTGCACAATTAAGATTACCCAAATTTCCTATTAATCCCTATTTTTACCTACTTATTCATACTACCATCTACAACATTCGTAAGCTTAGATTACCCAAATTTCTAGTCTTGAGAACATTTAAAGCACTCAAGTAAAGTATCATACTAGATTCACTTACACTTGCACCAACATTTAGGTGGTGAGAACTACATAAGGATTGATCCTTTTTTAGAGTATTGGTATGTAAAAAACTCTCATCATAGTGGGGTGTTGAGGATGTCTAGCCTTCCCCACTAAAAAACATACTTTTTTGCTTGTATCATTTCAAAGCCATAACAACATGGAGGATTAGGGTTTGATCATAAAAATAGTAAAAATAGGCCATCTATAGAGTTTTATAACTCATGCATAGAGGAATATGACTTATAGATCTAGACATAGGTGCACCTATAAGCTCAGAACAATCTTGCATAGAGGAGACTACCACTAAATAAGGGACACTAGTGACACATGGTGCTATTATCCAATTAGGGTGTTAGTGTCTAGGAGGGGTTTTTCAATTTGAATACTATTTTTGATATTTAGATCAGCCTTTGCCTCTAGATAATCCATCTCAGTCATTTTCTAGCTAGGTTCTTATTTGCATTATTTATTGTTATTTTTAGAAATGTCAAATCAAATCAAATTTGTAATAGATTAGTGGCTGTATTTATTACATATTTATACCTTAATTTATTTTAATTATCTCTTTAAAAACATAGGATTTACATTTCACTAAATCCTAAAAGATTAAAACACACACACACACACACACACACACACACACACACACACACACACACACACACACACACACACACACACACACACACACACACACACACACACACACACACACACACACACACACACACACACACACACACACACACACACACACACAAAAATCACAAAATTACACAAGTAAAATATTACCTATAAATAAATGTGTCATGTACCCTCAAAGTGTAAATTTAGCCAAGTGAACAAATATATCGGTAATCAAGAAACACCACAATGTAATAAGAAATGCGATTAATATGGCCTTTTAAAATGATACATGTATAAACAATATAATGTGTAGGATGGAATTACTAGTGTCACACCCCCATGGGAAAATTATGCTAAAGTCAAGCCCAAAAAAAACTCATAATTTTTAAATTAGAAACATGTGAGGGAACAATGCCCTTACATAGGCAAAACTGTGTATATAGATATATCCAATAAATATTATGCCTAAGTATGATGCCCCCATAGGAAAAATAAATATGATTGTGTATGAAACCATTTTTTTGAGGTTTTTTATTAGGAATATTTAGAATAAAATAGCACAAGGAAGCACATGGTTGCACAATAAAAATAAGGATTAAGGATCACAAACTAAAAAAATGAGATGAGGAAGATTATAAGCATATATAGGCTTCCTTCATAACTCAATGCATGCTATGACAAAATGTACTGATAAGTATGATATAATTATTACTAAGATTAATGGAAGTGATAATATTTGGATCAATAATCACTTGGTTAAGGCCAATGAAACATAGTAATCAATTATGAGACAAGTGGGTTAGAAGAATGTTAATGGAAATAAAAGGCAAGTGCCATGTTAAATATAAAAAATAGAAGAATGAAATTAAGCTCAATAGAAAGGCCCAAATAAAAGTTGTATATGTTTATGTATAAAATGTACTCCTCCAATGTAATGATATGATAAAAATAGAACTAACAAATCCATACAAACATACAAGATATAAACACACAAGATATATACATCTCATGTAAGTGAGTAAGAAACATTTTATACACACACACAGATATATATATATATATATATATATATATATATATATATATATATATACACACACACACACACACACACACACACACACACACACAACTTAATATGATTGTGTAGACACATAAATATGGTCACAAGTACCTAAAAATGTTAATTTTTGACACATCCTAAACCATAAGACTTACACCCAAAAAATTGACTCTTTTTTTCCATTATTTTAAGATGTTTCAAAAATTAACATTGTCAAGTAATTGTGACCATATTTATGTGTCTACACAATCAAAATAAGTTATATATATCTCATCATACACATTCCTAAATAACCTACTCTTAACGACCATATTCAACAACTTTAATCATATTTAAAGAACCTTATTTAGGTCTATACAAACATCAAGTGACTTGGTAGTTATAATCAGGTTTCAATATCCTAAATAGGTCTTGGTAATGACTAAAGGCATTTTGAAGTAGTAATAGAGAGGTAATTCAAAAATTAGGTCTATCTATTAATCAATGGCATTTCATAGTTTTATTTAGAGATTATAACCCTGATTAGGTCATGAACACATCAGAGGATGACTCTAGTGTTATTTAGGTTTCATTTCCCCAATTTGGTCTCTTAAGTCCTAGTCTTTCTCAACTATGTTAACCAGATCTTGATTCCTGATTAGGTTGTTGATAAGTTTTATCATTGATGTTAAGGTTTTTTTAGTGGTGTGAGAGTGTTTTTTGATGAATGTTCATGTTTTATAACATCATTGAGGTAATCATGTTTGAGTACTAGTCATTGAGGATAAAAGTTTCTTAAGAAGCCTAGTCATAACAAAAATAGTCATATCATGAGCATGAAGATGTATGTGAATAGGTATGAAATTATTTTAGGAGAATTTAAGGCATGTAAGCAAGGTGTAGAAGCATTAAAGAGTGTTTAAATACTAGTTATCAAGTTTCAAGTGCTTGAAAAGCCTAGTCATGACATGTATAGTCCTAGTGAGAAGGTTTGAGCATGGTGGATTGGTGAGATGGATGAATAGAGTCATAAGAGTCTATATGATGTTGATTTAACATGTATGTGAGGCATTTTATCACTTATGAGAGTCTCAGGGTTAGCCTATAAGGGTAGGACATTCAGACCTAGTTTGCACCTAGACCATTTCTAGACCCTACCTAGTTTAATGAAGTATCCTAATCCATTGTCAAGGCATATGAAGGATGTATGGAATTTTTTAATAATGATAGAGTTTTATTTAATATTTTATTGAGGTGGATATTTCATGGAAAGAGTCATGAAAGGTTAGTTTTAAGACCTAATATGGTTTGCAGGTCAAGGTCTAAACAAGCAAAGAGAGAGAGTATGGAATAATGGGGTATGAAGTTCTATTCCCAAGGAAAGTATGGATAAATGAGTGTTTTAAAATGTATTATATGTTTTATAAATAATTTAAAAAAAAATTAGGCCATGGTTTTCAATAAAAGGCATGAAAAGTGATTTTGAGGTCTCTCGAGTACACATAATGAAGGCATGCAAACCCGAAGAGGACTTTCAAGTGTTCATTGGAATGTGTAACCTCTACATGAGAACATAAAATAATCATGGTATATGAGGAAGGGTAATATATCAAAATTATATGTATTATTTTTGGATTAAGGGTCTATGTTTTATGAATGATCGTTAAGAGTAGGATTAGGCCTAAACCCTTCTAGAACCCTAATAAGGACCTGACGTTGAATATGTTGATAAAAACAAGATATAATGGTATAAAATTGATATAAAAACTATTTTATCATGTATTAAATCTCAAAAATACCTCTAGGTGTGATTATGTTGTAAGGTGTGTGAGTAGTCCCTATAGGAAAGTGCACATTTCTCAAAGATTTGCTATAGTAGTTAGAGTTGACCAAGTTAAGAAAATAAAATGGATGGAGGATGAATATTTAGACTCATTTTTAATTTACATGAATGTTTTTGTACAATTTAAATCCCTTAAATTTTCTAATCATATCATCCAAGATAACTAGTCACTAACAAGCCTAATGGTGGTAAAAATGAAAAACCCAGGTAATAGTGAGAAGAAGTTTAGGAATGTGTTATCATAGAATAAGATGAAATAAAGTTCATGGATATTTTTTTATGACTTTTAATACATTTTAATTTTTTTATAATTTTTGGAGGTTAGTGGTTATAGTGAAAAAGTTGCTCATAAGTTGACTTGTCTGAATCAAATGAGATAGTGATATTCAAAGTTATGAGATAGGTCTATAAGACCAATATTTCCATTTGAAAATATTATATTTATATATAATAATGGTATAATTATTTAATAATATAATTAAATTTCATAAAAAGTATCTATAAATGGTCATATAGGTGTTAAAAGGTCATTGTAACCATGACTATGCTTTAAGGCAAACTGACAGTTATGGGTAAGCAAGTTGTAGTGATGTGTTTGAGGCTATATGATCTGAGTTAAATTATATAATTCATATTATATATATATATATATATTGAATTTAAATTGTTTCTTATTATTTTTTAAATATTTAAATGTAGTGAAAGTGGTTGAAACATTGAATCTAAAATGGCTTATCTCGTTCTAATCTGACTATGTGTAGTAAGGTCAAAATATTGGTCTGTAAGACCAATATTTGACATTATATCTTGTGATAATATAAATTTATATATATTTAAAATGATATTTTTAAATTATAAATGATCATGTTAAGTTGTTCTTTATGTATTGAATATGAAGTTGTTCTTGATTGGGTTTTGGAGTGTTTTTGTAGTTCTAAGTAGGCTATTTACAAAGAAGTGTTTGAGTCCTTTTGATATGAGTAGTAAAGTATAAATCATATGGTTATTAACATGAGGTAATTTATTTTATGTATATATTATTTACTTACATGGTTGTTTAATTTATTTATGTTCAATCTCCTCTAGTTCAAGACAAACTTTCTATAGGTTCACAGGTCTAATTGCGAACAATACTAATGGCATGCTTCAAGTGGTGATTGGAGATAAAAAGTGTGATGGACCTAAGATGATATTATTATGGGTATATTTTAATTTATATTTAATTTTTAATTCTATTTTTTGGAGTTTTTAAGTATTCTAAGGAGATCAAAGGGTAACATGTGTTAATGAAGGCCTAATTGAGTTACGTCTCCTTAAGGCCTACAAAGAGGTTTTGGTATTTTATGTCATGGATGACCTATTTTAATGATTTATGAATGTATTAAATATGTTATAAAACCTATTTTAATTTTTATTAAAATTTTCAAGTGTATATGTTTAACTAAGAGGTATATGATCAAGAGGCTTGTATATATACAAGGCAAATTTAGGGTGAGTATGAATGTAAATAAAATAGTATAGTGTTGAGAATAATGAGGTATTTTAGAACATAAAATAATTGTAGAGTATTATTAATTTTGATATAACCATGTATTTTCATATGAATATCAAGGTCATATGACCTAATAAAGTCAAGAATAGGGCTAGTTGAGTGAAGAATCTTAGAAGGCAGTTTGAGAGGACAAGAGTGTGAAGAGATGAAGAGGTGATCATTATCAGTTAGTTTATAAACAAGGTGTTATAAATTTGATCTAATAAATAATCTGGATGATTTGGTTTTAAGTCATTTAGGGGGTTAATACCTCCTTGTAATTTGGTGTTTTCCAAAGCCTAACTGAGTTGGTGCTTAGCTAGTTGGGGTTGGTGTTCCATGTGAAGTTGGTGATTCAATAAATTTGGTGTTTGTATTATAATAATTTAGTCCATTTGTAAATATCATTGGGTTTTATTACCATTGAGTGTTTACCACATATGTGATGTGTTCTTGTGTTTCTTGCTTATGTGTATAGGTGCTTATGTTTGCTATATCTATATGCTTGTTTGAATGATTCATGGCTGCTTAAGTGAAATTGATAAGAAAGTTCTTAAGAATGATTAAACCCCTTCCCTATAAATAATTTTTATTCCAAAATTTGGTATCAGATCAGGTCTTTTGAATTAGGCATAATAGCTTAAAAGGTATCCTATTAGGAAGAAAGGCTATTTAGCAAGCTCAAGGTGGTTTCTCTACTAGTAAGGATCCATTATTCAATGGAAATAATTATGATTTTTAGAGAATAAAAATTAGGACATAAATAATTTCAATGATCCATGAAATATGTTAGTTAGTTGTGGATGGATACACTCCACCTCCCACACCACCAACTAATGCAATAGTCAATAAGAAGAGTGAAAGTAATTCCAAGGCAATGAATGCCATTCTATGTGGCCTATTAGAGGCATAATTTGTAAAGGTGATTCACTCTAAGTAAACCAAGGTGATATGGGAAAAAATTAAGATATATAAGAAGGAGACACAAGGGTAAATATGGCCAATTATAGACCCACCAGAGATAGTTTGAAAGTCTGAAGATGAAACCATTGCATCTTACCTATTGAAGGTTGATGACATTGTCAATGTCATTAGAGGATTAGGAGAAGAAGTGAAATAGTATAAAATTGTTCAAAATGTATTGAGATCACTAATTCCAATGTTTGATTCTAAGGCATCTATAGTAGAAGAGATGGAATATTTGGACAAGCTTAAAATAGGTGGGATTCATGGCATCTTGACTACCTGTAAGATGAGAATGAATGAGGGAAGGCCTCACAAGAAAAAACATTCAAACTAAGTAGATTTCAAAAACCAAGGAGGTCAAGGATGAGGAATGATTAGATGTTTATGATGATCAACTAATAGCCATGTTTGTAGGGAAATTGAGGTTTGGCTCAAGTAATTACAACGGTAAGTTTCCCTTTAAATTTTTCAATTGTGGTAAGATTGGTCACTTTGCATCCAAGTGTCCTAAAATAGATAATACTGAGCATGATGAACATCATGGATTTGATAACAAGGTATATACACCTAAAAAAATAAGAAAGATTTCAGGAGGTATGAAGGTAGGAAAGGGTCATTTAAGAACAAGATAAGTTTTTATACCAAATAAGAGAATAAATCATCTAATATAAGTGACACAAGCACATCTAATAGTGATGATGACAATAATGAACATGAACATGACAATGAAATGTTATTCATGGCTATAGAAACAAATAATGAGGTTTGATCAAAAGGGAAAGACCTTATGGATGATGAAGAATCAAATGAATAAGAGGCTGAGGTGAACCTTAAGATAGAATTTGTGAGTGATCTAGAGGAATTAAATTTCCAAAGAAGGGAGAATCACAAGCTAAGATAATTAGTTAAGGACTGTGAAGAGTAAATAGGTTTGTTTGATGAGAGACTGAGTAACACATCTAAGGAGTATGATGAGATCATCAATCAAATTGAAACATAGATGGAAATAGTCACTTATAGCTTAAAAGATAAAGAAGAAGAATGCACCAGGTATGGAACTAAGATGGAATCCTTACAAGTTGAGTTGGATCAAGAATATAGAAAGTTGAAGACCTTTGTGAAGTTTCAAAAGAGCACTAAGGATCTAGATGAAATCTTGAGTATTGAGAAGTCTTCAAGTGATAAGATAGGTGTTGATTTCAAATAAATCCAAAAGGAGGCAACTCAAGTCGAGGAGAAATCTAATGAAGACAAGAAGGTCAACATGAAAAGACCAATCAAAAAGCTTAATGCTATGATGTATGTTGATTCAATCAATGGTTATTGTTATACATGCAATCATTTTGGTCATAGAGAAAGTGTAGAAGACTCTCTAAAAATGAGTATACATGGGATTAGGAAAGGAATCATTAGTTTAGAGGTAGGTATAAGGTTATTGTCTACAACTATCATAATATGGGACATATTTCAAGATTATATCCTAATAGAAGTATAAGGCCATCAAGTCAAAACAAGAGGTTTAAAGCTCCTAGAATGTAAGAGAGAAGGCAAATGAATGTATGAAAACCAAAGATATTAAAGGTGAGTCATGATCAATCTACAAGCTCAAGTGGAATATTTTCTATGGTAGGACATATTTTAGATGAGAAATCAATTTAGGAATGTTCATTATCAGCTCACATTTTTGATCAAATAGATGATGAAAAGGTCAAGCCTAATGTGTAAATCAATCCTAACATAATCCTGAAAGATATCCTGTCTTGTGAGAGCATGGAAATCTAGGAATCTCTTGATTTTGGGTTATTATAGTGCCCTATGAAAGGGGTGACTCCATTAGGATTCATGGAGACACACTTCAAGTTAGCAGAATCATAGTGGATGCTTGGTTTGAGTGGGATCTATTTAAGTTATTCATAAGCTCCAAATGTAGTTTTTGATAAGCATAAAAGAGGTAAGCAAATCAAGTTGACCATAACTTGTGTTTTAGATGGTTTGAGAAATCTATTAATTATTTTTGTGATCCCAAGTTGTGAAGACAAAGGGGGAGATTAGTATCTCTGAGTTCTTTTGTAAAGTTTCTAAGAGTAGTTGTCAAAGAGGAAGAATGAATGGTTTCATAAGTTGTAGTATGTGTTACCCTTTGTCATGAATGCCAAAGGGGGAGAAAGTTCAAGAAGGAAGTTTGACCACTTTGGGGAAGATGTGAGTGATTAGTGATCAGATTTAAATTTTTTTTACCATCAATGATAAAGGGGGAGTTTTTTGAGAAGTTTTGTCATTGATGTCAAGGTTTTTGTAGTGGTGTGAGAATGTTTTTTGATGAATATTTTTATTTGATAACATCATTGAGGTAAGCATGTTTATGTACTAGTACTTGAGTACAAAAGTTTTTTGAGAATCCTAGTCATAATAAAAATATTCATATCATGTTCATGTGAATGGTGAGAATGAAGAGGTATTTGAAACATCAAAGAGTGTTTCAATATTACTTTTCAAGTTTCAAGTGCTTGAGAAGCCTAGTCATGGCATGTATAGTCCTAGTGAGAAGGTTTGATCATGGTGGCTTTGTGACATAGATTCACAAATTCATAAGAGGTTGTATGATGTTTATTTAACATTTATGTGAGGTATTGTAACACTCATTAGAGTCTCAAGGTGATCCTAAAGGGGTAGGGCCTTCAGACCTACTCTACACCTAGACCATTTCTATACCCTACCTGGCCTAATGAAGTATTATTATCTATTTTCAAGACATATTAAGGATGTATGACACTATTTAATCATGAGATAGGATACTTTAGTATGTGAGTGAGATGGATATTTCATGTAAAGAGTCATGAAAGTTAGTTTTAAGGCCTAATGTGGTTTGCAGGTCAAGGTATAAACAATCAAAGAGAGAGAGAGTATGGCCTAATGGGGTATGAAGTTATATTTACAATAAAATTATGGAAAGGTGGGTAATTTTATAGGTATTTTATATTTTCTTGAGAATTTTCACAAAGTTTTAGGTCATGGTTTGTAATAAAAGGCATGAAAAGTGATTTTGAGGTCTCTCGAGTATACAAAATGAAGGCATGCAAACCTGAGGAGGACTTTCAGGTGTTCATTATAATGTGTAACATCTACATGATAATGTAATATATTCATGGTATATGGGGAATGGTCCTAGCTCAAAATTCTAGGCATTATTTTTTGAATAAAGGGGCTATGCTTTATGAATGATTATTAAGAGTGTAAATAGGCCTAAACCCTCCTAGAACCCTAATAAGGACCTGATGTTGATAAAATCAGTCCATAATGGTCTCAAATTTATTAAAAAAACTATTGGATGAAGTATGAAAATGTCCTAGGTACCTCTAGGTGTGATTGAGTTGTCAGGTGTGTGAGTAGACCTTATAGGAAAGTGCACATTTCTCAAAGATTTGCTATAACATTCAGAGTTGAGTAAGTCAAGAAAATAAAATAGATGGAGGATGAATATTGAGACTCAATTTTCATGTAAATTAAGGTTAATATACAATTTTAATCCCTAAAATTTTCTAAACTAGTCATCTGAGATAGCTAGTTGCTAACATGCTTAATGGTGGAAAAAGTGAAAAACCTAGGCAACAATGAGAAGAGGTTTAGGAATGTGTTATCATGGAATAGGGATGAAACCAATTTCATAGAAATATTTTTCAAGACTTTTAATACATTTTCATTTTTGTTATAATTTTTTTAGGTTAGTGGTTATAGTGAACAATTTGCTCATAAGTTGACTTGTCTGACTTAGATGAGACAATAAGATACAAGGTTATGAGATTGGTTTGCAAGACCAATATTTAAATTTGATATTATATTTATATTTTATAATGGTCTAATCATATCATAAGTCTATATAAATGGTCATACAAGTGTTAAAGGTCATTGTCACCATGACTGTGCTTTAAGGCAAACTGGTAAGTTTGGGTAAGCAAGTTATAGTGATGAGTTTCAAGCTCTATGCTTTGAGTTAATGTATATAATGAATATGATGTTATTTTTTGTGATTTTAAATTAGTTATCATGATTTTTTAAGTATTTTTAAGTTATTGAAAGTTTTCAAAACATTGAATCCAAAATGGCTTGTCTGGTTTTGGTCTGACTGTGTGTAGTAAGGTCAAAAGATTGGTTTGCAAGCCTAATATTTGACATTACACCTCATGATTTTTATATATAAGAGTAGTAAATAGATGTAAAATTATATTTTTAAAGTATTAGTGATCATGGGAAGTTTTTATTTATGTATTTAGTATCAATTTATTCATGATTGGGTTTTGGAGTGTTTTGGCAGTTCTAAGTGGGCTATTTGTAGAGAAGTGTTTGAGTCCTTTTGATTTGAGTAGTAAAGTATAAATAATATGGTGATGACCATGAGATCATATTATATATATATATATATATATATATATATATATATAAAATTTATTTCTATGTTTTTTAAAATTATTTATGTTTAATCTCCTATAGTTCAAGATAGACTTTCTTTAGGTTCATAGACCTAATTGTGAATAGTACTAATGGCATGCTTCAGGTAGTGATTGGAGCTAAAAAATTTCATGGAAATAATATGATATTTTTAATTTTATAATTGAGTGGAATATGAAGTTTTCCTACCATGTGTGGATTTTTTAATTATTCCAAGAAGATCAAAGGGTAACGTGTGCTAATGAAGGCCTAATTGAATTAGGTCTTCTTAAGGCCTAAAAAGAGGTTTTGGTCTTTTATGCCATGTATGAAATATTTTAATGATGTATACATGTATGAAATGTGTTATAAAAAATATTCTAATTGTGATTCAATTATGAAAGTGTATATGTCCAACTAATAAGTATATGAACAAGAGGGTTATATATATACAAGGTAGTTTTAGGCCTATTTGGGGTAAGCATGAATATAAATAAAATAGTATAGTGTTGAGTAGAAGGAGGGATTATAGATCCATATATAAGTTTATATGATGATTAATGGTGATATAATAGTGTGTTTGGATATGAATATCAAGGTCATATGACCTAATCAAGTTAATAAGAGGGCTAATTGAGCAAAGAAGACTAGAAGGTAGTTTGAGAGGATAAGAGTGTGAAGAGATAAAGAGGTGGTCATAATTATTTGGTTGATAAATAAGGTGTTATAAAGGTGATCAAATCAATCAGGTGGATGAATTGGTGATGAGTCATGTAGGGGGTTGGTGCCTCCTTACAAGTTGTTGCTTGTTAAAGCCTAGTTGAGTTGGTGTTTAGCTAGTTGGGGTTGGTGTTCCATGTGAATTTGGTGCTTAATTAAATTTGGTGTTTATATTATAGGGCTATATTCCATTTTCATATATCAATTATTTTTTTTATCCTTGATGGTTTTTCACATATGTGATGCATTCTTGTGTTTCTTGTTTATGTGGATATGTGATTATGTTTATTAGATCTATATGCTTGCTTAAATTGTTCATGATTGCTTAAGTGTAATTCATAAGAAATATTTTAAGAATGATTCACCCACCCATATAAATAATTTTTATTCTAATATTTTGTATTAGATCAGGTCCTTTGAATTAGGCTTAATATCCTAAAGGAGATCTTAGAAAGAAGGATGGCTAGTCAACAAGCTCAAGGTGGTTTCTCTACTAGTAAAGATCTATTATTCAATGGAATTAATTATTATTTTTAAAGAATTAGAATGAGGAAATATCTAATATAAATGGGATTTATATTTTGAATTCAATTGTGAATGGATACACTCCACCTCCTACACCAACAACTGATGAAATAGGTAAGAGGGAGAGTGAAATAAATTCCAAGGAAATGAATGCCATTTTATGTGGCCTATTAGAGGCATAATTTATGAAGGTGATGCACTATGATTCAACCAAGGTGATATGGGAAAAATTTAAGACTATCTATGAAGGAAACAAAGGTCAAGATGGCCAAGTTACAGACCCACTAGAGATAGTTTGAAAGTCTAACTATGAAACCATTACATTTTACCTGTTAAGGGTTGATGAAGTTGTCAATGTCATCAGAGGATTAGGAAAATAAGTGAAAGAGTCTAAAATTTTTCAAAAGGTATTGAGATCACTAAATCTTAAGTTTTATTCTAAGGTATCTGAAGTAGAAGAGATGCAAGATTTGGACAAACTTGAAATGGATGGGCTTCATGGCATCTTGACTGCTTATGAGATGAGAACAAATAAAGGGATCCTAAGAAGGAAACATCATTTAAATCTTATAATAAGTCAAAAAAAAAGGTCAAGGATGAATAATGATCATATGTTTATGATGATCAAATAATATACATGTTTGTAAATAAATTGAGGTTTGCATTTGGTTAGTACAAGGGTAAGTTGCCCTTCAAATGTTTCAATTATGATAATATTGGTCACTTTACATCTAAGTGTCTTAACAAGGGTAAGACTGAGCATGATTAACATCATGGAGATGATAAGAAGGTCTATAATCATGACAAAAATAAGAAATATTTTAGGAAGTATAAAGGTAGGAAAGGGTCATTTAAGAACAAGATAAATTTATATACCAAGTAAGAGATTAACACATTTGATATAAGTGACATAAGCACATCTAATATTGATGATGATAGTAATGAACATGAACATGATAATGAAACCTTATTCATGGATATATAAATATACAATGAGGGTTGCTTAAAAGGGAAAGACCTTATGGATGATGAAGAATTAGATGAAAAAGAGGCTAAGGTAAACCTTGAGTAAGAATTGGTGAGTGATATAGAGGAAATAAAGTTCCAAAGAAGGAAGAATCATAAGCTAAGATCATTAGTTAAGGACTATAAATATAAGATAGGTTTGTTTGAGGGGAGACTCAGTAACACATCCAAGGAGTATGATGAGATAATCGATCAGATTGAAGCATAGATGGAAATAGTCACTACTAACTTAAAATCTAAAGAGGAAGAATACACCAAGTATGAAACTAAGATATAATACTTGAAATTTGAGTTGGATAAAGCATATAACAAGTTGAATAAATTTTTGAAATTTTAAATAACACTGAGGTTCTAGATGACATCTTGAGTGGTCAAAAGTTTTCAAGTGATAAGATAGGTCTTGGTTTCAAAGAAGACCAAAATGAGGTAACTCAAGTCAAGGAGAAAGCTAATGAATTAAAGGTCAACATGAAAATACCAATTATATAGCATAATTTTATGATTTATGCTAATTCAATCAATGGTTACTAATATACATGCAATTGGTTTGGTCATATAGCAAGGGAGCATAGAAGACTCTCTAAAAATAAATATGCATGGGATTATGAAAGGAATCATCATTCAAGAGTATGTATAAGATTATTTGCTATACTTGTCATAATATAGGACACATTGAAAGATTATATCCTAATAGAGGTAGAAGGCCATCAAGTCAAAACAAGAGGTTTGAATCTCCTAGAATGAAAGAGAGAAGGCAAACAAATATATGGAAACTAAAGATAGTAAAGGTGAGCCATGATTAGACTACAAGCTCAAGTGGAATTTTTATTGTGGTAAAACATACTTTAGATGAGAAATAAATTCAGGAATGTTCATTATCAGATTATATTATTGATCACATGGATGATGAAATGGTAAATCCTAAGGTGTAAATCAAGCCTAATAGAATCCTGAAAGATATTTAGTCTTGTGATAGCATGGAGATCTAGGAATCTCTTGAGTTTAGGTTGTTATAGTGCCTTATGAAAGGGGTGACTCCATTAGGATTCATGGAGACATAATTCAAGTTGGTAGAAGTATATGATGTGTTCCTACCATGTGTGGAGTTTGGAAGTATTCCAAGCAGATCAAAGGGTAACAGTGATAATGAAGGCCTAATTGAATTAGGTCTCCTTAAGGCCTAAAAAGAGGTTTTGGTCTTTTATGTCATAGATGACCTATTGCAATGATTCATACATGTATGAAACATGTTATAACACCTATTTTATGGGTAATTCAAGTGTGCAAGTGTATATGTATGAATAAGAGGTATATGAAAAAGAGGATTGTATATATACAAGGCAGTTTTAGGCCTATTTAGGGTGAGTGTGAATGCAAATGAAATAGTATAATGTTGAGTAGAAAGAGGTCTTAGTGACCATTAGATAAGTGTATAAGATTAGTCATGGTGATATAACCATGTGTTTGTATATGAATATCAAGGTCATATGACCTAATCAAGTCAAGAAGAGGGCTAGTTGAGTGAAGAATCCTAGAAGGTAGTTTGAGAGGATAAGAGTGTGAAAATAAGAAGAGGTGATCATCATATATTAATTGAAAATCAAGGTTTTATTAAGGTTATAAAATTAATTAGGTTGATGAGTTGGTGCTGAGTCATCTAGGGGGTTGGTGCCTCTTTACAATTTGGTGCTTACTAAAGCCTAGCTAAGTTGGTGCTTAGCTAGTTGGGGTTAATATTCCATGTGAAATTGGTGCTTCACTAAATTTGGTGTTTATATTATAGGACTATATTCTATCTTCAAATATCAATGGGTTTTCTTCCCCTTGAGGTTTTCCCACATATGTTATGTGTTCTTGTGTTTCTTGCTTATGTGGATAGGTGCTTGTGTTT
The DNA here is from genome assembly GCA_037957365.1 of Torreya grandis. NCBI lineage: Eukaryota > Viridiplantae > Streptophyta > Pinopsida > Cupressales > Taxaceae > Torreya > Torreya grandis. Next base: position 704,287 of record JARHVA010002704.1, on the reverse strand, counting down.
TCTAGATCTATATGCTTTCTTAAGTGAAATTGATAAGAAAGTTTTTAAGACTGATTCACCACCACACCCCCCCCCCCTCCACCCCCCCGCCCCCCCCCCCCGTCTCAGTCATTTTTCTTCCAACATAGGTATTGAGTGAAGTTTTGTGGTTTTTTAGTGTATTGCATAAGATTTAAGCCCAACTAGGTCATGGTGTTCAAATGGTTTTTGGCTAAAAAAATATCCAATAGGGCCTAAAACATAAACAAAAGGTCTTCATAAATCCTAATTACATATTCATAAGGTAAAATGACTAATAAAATACCAATTGGGTCTCTACCAAGATAAAGGTAATTATTTTTTTCTTCCACTTTTATAAGACACAATCAGGGCTAGAATGAAGATAAAACACATGATTTGCTCTATTTTCACTCTTTCTTGATTCAAAATGTCTAGTAATATGGAAGGAAACTGAAAGAAATTGAGAGGTTAACACATCCCTGATATTTATATAAAAATGGCTTTCTATTCTGGGTTACTCATTATAATATAGAGACAAGGTGGTTTTTGTAATGCATTTTTCTCTCTCCATTTGTACTTAATGAAGCATTATGATATCAAATTAGTTGCTCAAAATTTGTCATTAAAACTTGTTGTAAATCTCAAAACTATTTCATGATAATAAAACAAATAGATTCATGTGTTGAATACAATGTTTCATTCTCTATTTTGGTTTTTCATTTTATGAGTGTGTTTGAACAAACCTTGCAACATGGTCAACAAAATTATCCTTAGGTGGAACCTAGACTACATCTGAATCATTTGGTATCAGAATTTCATTTAATTGTTGGGATAAAGTTACATAAAATAGACTTAAGTGGACTCTATTATCGAACTATAAAAGTGAAGTTTGCATTATTAGATAAATGGCACACTATATGAAAGTTGTTTAAAGAGGGACAAGAGTGGGTATTTGGTAGAAATGATGAGAGGTATGTAGGTAAGATTGGATAAAATGGAATTGGATCAATGGAGAGGTGATCATGGTAATGATGTGAGTGAGGATGAGGAAAATGCTAAAGATCTTGGGCTAGAGGATATAAAGAATGAATCTGAGATGATATTTATCATAGTTATGGTGAGGATTGGAAGTAAGCCAAAAATTGATACACCATGCTACAATGGTAGCTAAAATGATGAAGAATTTATGTATTGGATAACAGATATGGATAAATATTTTGACTACGAGCTTATCGAAGAACATAATAAATTGAATTTAACTTGCATAAAGTTTAAATTTCATGCCTCACTATGGTGGGACAATTTGTAGGAAGAAAGACAACAAAATAATAAGGAGAAAATCAATTCATTGGAGAGAATGGTAGCAAAATTGAAGGAAAAATTTTTACCCATAGATTACAAATTGAGCCTATTCCTAAAATTGCAAAATTTAAGGTAAAAAGAGATGAGTGTCAAAGACTATACTAAATAATTATATAGAATCAAAATATAAGCAGGACATGATGAGGATGATCCTGATAAAGTGTCAAGATATGTGAATGGATTGCATTTTGATATTCAAGATAAAATTACTTTGTTGAACCTACAAAACATAAAATAAGCCCATCAAAGTACATTGAAGGTGGAGGAGAATTTGAAATGGAGGCAATAAAAAAAACTATGAGTAGAGGATGGGGAGATAATGATGGTGGAAGAGGTCAACAAACCAATGTTGGAGAAGTGAGAAATTCACAAAATCAAAATTCTAGCATGAAAGGAGGATACCTTTCAAGAAGGAGAGGTTCATAGAGATGAGGTAGAGGTGAAGGTCTTCATGGTAAGTTTTTTTTTATCTAAAATAAGTATGTTGGTCATAAGTGGGAAGATTGTCTAGAAAACCCTCTGAATAATGGTAAGTGAGCTAAAGGGACAACTCATGTAACCTTTAGAGATGAAGAGAGTGTTGGGTCTCCAAGTCATAGGGAGGATCCGAAACAAGGAGAGGCTTTATTAGTGAAAAGTGTGATATTAAAACTATCCAAGGATGTGAACAAATTGATACAATGCAAGAATTTATTTAATATTACTTACAAATACATATGTAAGTGTTGTAAAGTTATAATTGATAATAATAGTGCTGATAATTTAGTCTCTCACAAAATGGTAGAAAAACTTAGGTTGATATGTTGCAACATCTTACACCATAAAAAGTTTCTTGGTTTCTTAAGGGGAATCAAGCACTTATGAATGAGTAGCGTGTAGTGAAATATTCAAATGGTTTGCATAAGGATGAGTTTTTATGTGATATCATTCCCATGGATGTGAGTCATGTGATGTTGGTTAGGCCATGGAAGTTTTATAGGAGAGTTATACATAAAGAAAGAGAAAACACATATACTCTCAGAAAGGATGGCAAGAAATTCATATTGAGTCCATTAAAGGACAAGGGAGATGAGGTCGAAAATAGTTCAAAATCCATGTTAGTATATGGTAAAGAATTATTGAAGGTGTTTAAAGAGGAAGAGGTGTGTTTTTAATTGATTACCAAACAAGTACATGTTATGACAACCACTATGATAACTAATTTACCCATTAAAATTTAGAATATATTGAAGGATTATATTGACATTATGATAAGTGAATTACTATATGAACTACCACCTATAAGGAGTATAAATAATCATATGGATTTAGTGATTGAAGTGAGTTTACCTACAAGTTAACCTATAGTTTGTCTCCCATGGAGAATGAGTAGATAAAAAAACATGTGCAAGAGCTATTGAGGAGGGGTTTGATACGTGAGAGTTTGAAGCCATATGTAGTTATAAATATATTGACAAAAAAGAAAGGTGGGGAATGGAGAATGTGTACGGATTCATGTGTATTAAAAAAATATCACCATTAAGTACATGTTTTCATTTCCAAGAATGGATGACTTATTAGACTATTTAAGTAGAGCAAGGTACTTCATCAAGATTGACCTGAAGAGTAGGTATCATCAAATCCACATAAAAGAAGGAGATGAGTGGAAGAACACATTTAAAAAAATTATGGGTTGTATGAATGTTTTGTCATGTCATTTGGATTGTCAAATGCTCTAAGTATGTTCATGAGGCTCATGAATGAAGTGATGAAACCATTGATGGGTAAGTTTAGAATTTTATATTTGGATGACATTTTGATTTTTAGTCATTCCAAATAAGAGCATTTGTAAAACTTAAATTTGGTGTTGGATAATTTGAAAGAGGAGCAATAGTTGGAAAATATAAAAAAATTTAGTTTCATGTAAGAGGAGCTAATATAATTAGGGTTTTAGATCTCAAGATAGGGGTTGAAGATGGATCTTGAGAAGGCGAGAATGATTGTTTATTGGCCATCACCAAAGAGCATGTTTGAGGAACAAGTTTTTCATGGGTTGGCTAGCTTCAATAGGAAATTCATTTAAAATATTAGTGTTATATACATACCCATCATAAAGAATATGAAAGGAAATAAATTTTAATTTTAGTGGAATGATGCAACTAAGAGTAGATTTTAGGTTTTGAATAAAATAATGATAGAATAACTAGTGTTAGCCTTACCAAATTTTGGTAAAGTGTTTTAGGTTGATTATTATGTAAGTGTAACAACCATAAGAGTGGTGATAAGTTAATGGGGTGAGATCATTACTTATTTTAGTGAGAAGTTGAATGAATCAAAGAGGAAGTACTCAGTCTATGACCAAGAATTCTATGCAATGGTGCAAGCTCTCAAGAAGCGGTGACATTACTTTTTGCCAAAGAATTTTGTGTTTTATATGGATATTCATGCTTTGCAATTCATAAACAACCAAGGTAAGCTAAATTAACACCATATGAAATAGATATAGATTATTTAGAGCTATTATTTTATTTTAAAACATATCATTAGAAAGTCTAATAAGGTAACAAATGGCTTGAGTAGGTGCGCTCTAGTAGTGAATGAGATGAGAGTAGAGTTAATTGGATTTGAAGCCATGATTAGATTATATGAGGAAGACTTAAATTTAAGAGATGTATGGGAAACATGTAGGAACCCAACAAATATGAATAGGATTCTATGGTTAGAGTTCATGATATCGGATGGTCTTTTATTCAAAGGATGTAAGTTATGCATACTAAAAAGATCCATGAGAGATAACTTATTGAAGGAGAAACATATTAGAGGAATTATTGGTCATGTTGGATATGACAAGACATAGACATAGCTGAATGATAAGTATTATTGGCCATGGATGGGCATAAATGTCAAAAAATTGGTGTAAAAATGTTGAGTTTGTCAACATGCTAAAGGAAGAATTCATAATTATGTTTTGTATTACCCATTGCCCATTCTAGATAGACCATGGGATGCATTAAGTATGGATTTTGTTCTTGGTTTGTAAAGAACACAATGAGGTAATGATTTTATCTTTTTTTTAATCGATAGATTCTGAAATATGGATCATTTTTTGGATTGTATGATGACTAGTGATGCCACCCATATAACTAGTGTATTATTTCAAGATATTTGAATCTTACATGGGTTACATCAGAGCCTTGTCTTGGATAGAGACACAAAGTTTGTTGGACACTTTCAGAGGACACTTTAGAATAAGTTGGGAACTAGATTAGACTTTTATTTATCCTATCACCCCAAAATGGATGGGCAAATGGAGGTGGTCAATTGGAGTCTAGGTAACCTATTAAGATGTCTAGTTGGTGATAAACCCAAATATTGGGGCTTAATGTTGGTATAGGATAAATTTGCATATAATGATTCAATCAATTAGAGTACATGTATGAGTCCTTTTTAGATTGTGTATGGGAGTATCCTTAAAGGGGAGTGTAACTTGAGAAGAACAACTAAGATGAGTAGAAGTGTAGAGGGTAAATATTATGCTTAGGCTATGCATAAAGTGCATCAATAAGTCAAGAAAATACTTAAAGAGAGTGCTAGAAAATACAAGTAACATGTTGATTTACATAAGAAATAGGTGATTTTTAAAGTTGGGTATTAGGTGTTGGCACATTTATTCAAGGATATGTTTCTAAAAGGTGAATATAACAAGCTAAAATAGAAAAAGATTGGATCTTGAAATTTTTTAAAGAAGTTTTCAACTAATGCATATGAAATAGAGTTGATAAATGGAGTAGGCATCTTATCTATCTTCAACATGGATGATTTGTAACTGTATGTTGAAGGGGACATAAGTGATAACATAGATTTTTTAGTTGAATATTGGAAGCATCATCTACTACAAGTAGTTAAGGAGGAAATGGAAGATATTTTAGACATTTAAACTTACAATAAGACACATGGCTATGAATATTATGAGTACTTGGTCAAGTGGAAGGGTAGAGAAGTTGAAGATGCAACTTTGATAAATATATATAAGGTTTACAAGCATGGGAAATCAATAGATAAACTCACCTCAAGTTCATGAGTGGGATCTCATGTTAATTTTCATCTACCGTGGGTATTTTATGTAGGAGCATCCATAGAAAATAGGCTATCCTAAATCATACAAAAACATAGTGTTTATTTCTAAGTCATTATTTGTTTGTTATTGGTTTTATATGTGTTATTATAGGGGGTTGCCTCAGTATTTGTGATGACCAATCTCCATTTTGTGTGCTCATGTTGATGTTCACAACTTCCTCTTTCATCATCCATTTTTTAAGAGTTGTGTTTTACCTTGGTGTTTTATTGAAAAATTCATCCTTCATCATTTGGCAGATTTTAATCCTATTTAGACTTTCCTAGATTTGAATAGGTCTTATATGAAATTTAATGAGTTGTAATTATATTCAGGTTTCCTTTCCTTGAATAGGTCTTGGGAAGAGATGTAGTTGAAATTAGGATTCAATCATCGATTAGGTCAAAGATTATGGGCAGTGTTATTTGGATCCTAATTCTTGAATAGAATTGTGTTGTTCTTCTGGTGACTCCACTTTACTATTCAAATTTTTTTTCTTGAATAGGTTTGTTAAAGACTTAGAAGATTTTACCTTTGATAATTAGGTTTCTATTACTGATTAGGTCTTGAGATTTATTATTTATTCTCCATAGTTGTAATTGGATTTAAAGACCCTGATTAGGTCTATGCAACCATCGAGTGCCTTGGTAGTTATAATCAAGATTCAATATCATGAATAGGTCTTAGAAATGACCAAAGACATTTTATAGTTGTAATTAGGAGGTATTTACCTGAGTAGGTATATCTATTAATCGATGGTGTTTTATAATTGTAATTAGAGATTACAACCTTCATTAGGTCATGAATGCATCAAATGATGACTCCATTACTATTGAGGTTTTATTTCTACAATTTGGTATCACAATTGCTAATGTTCTCAACAATGTTAACCAAAACTTGATTCCTAGTTAGGTCTTGAGTGGTGGTCTATGGTTTTGTAGTGTATTGCATAATATTGAAGCTTGAATAGGTTGTGGCTATGTTTAAATGGTTTTTGGATCCAAAAAATACCTAATAGGGTCTAGAACATGAACAAAAGGTCTTTATAAACCTTGACTATGTCTTCAAAAGTTAAAATGACTACTAAAAGCTTGATTGGGTCTCTAACTTGCTAAATCCATTCATTTATTTTCTTCCACTTCTACAGAATTTGATTAGGTCTATAGTGAAGACTAAACATGAGATTTACTTTATTTTGTAATCCTTCTTGATTTAAAATGTCTAGGAAGATGGAAAGAGTCTAGAGGAAAATGAGAGGTCATCCCATTCCTATTATTTATGGTAACATGGCTTTATATTTGGGGTTTTTCATTCTAGTACAAATACATGGTGGTTTTTGTATTGCATTTTTTTCTCTCCATTTTTATTCAGTGAAGTGTTATGTTTCCAAATTGGTTGGTCAAAATTTGTCATTGGAATTTTATTTAAATCTTATAACTCCTTCATGATAAATAAAAGGAATGGATTTGTGTGTTAAATTTATAGTTTCATTCTTTATTCTAGTTCTCATTTTGTGATTGTGTTTGCCCAAACCTTGAAATGTGATTGAAATAACTATTTTTAAGTGGAAACCCAAATTACATGTGCATCATAAAGGCCAAAAGGTACAATAGGTATATTTTTGTCATAGTCAATCTAGACAAGTCCATAATCAACATACTCAAGTGGCCTACACTACTATCTACCTAGAGTGGTCCTCTCTAGAAATATTATTAAATTCTGTGTTTGATTTGTCACTATTAGAGTTATAATTTTTTTATATTTTCTTATAAATTAGTAGTCCCAATTAATTAGGATAAATCCATGGTCAATAAACATGAATGACCTGCACTATTATCTACATAGTGCATACCTATCCATAAATAGTTTAATATTTTGTTCCTAATCCTAGACATGCATAGTTATATCTTTTATTCATTCCCACTAATAAATATCTAGAGCAATAGAAATAAACATTTATTTTATCTAAATACATTTATACTTAGCATTTTATAATTTTTTTTCTATATTTATCAATTTCAAAAATCAAAACTATTGATTATTATACATCTTTAGCATTTTGATAACTATGAAGTTTTATACCTATTAACACAACATAATTATTATTAAATCAAAAATAGGGTAAAACATATTGGTGAGCTCGTACTTTTTTTTAATCATTGATTTTACGATTTTTGTGCTAGGGTTTTAGATTAATTTTTTATTTATGTACAAAATCTTGATTTTTGATTTAGTTTTCAATTTAAATTTAATTTTTCTTTGCTTTCCTAGAATCTATGTTCCAATAATTTAAAAACTCATAGATTCTAGGCAAAGTGGTGTTTAGTTTTACCTAAGCCATGGTGTGAGGGGTACTACCCAAATACTCAAACAATTAGATAACATTATATATATTTTAGTTTCAACATACCTCACAATATATTGTAAATCCACAAGGTTTTATTTTTCATTCATAAGAAGCCTTTGACTACTTATTTTTATAGTGCACTAGTAAGTGTTAATCTTGGGAAGCTAATCTCAATCTACCTTAGAGATGGGATATTATGGCTATAGGAAAGTGTAATCCACTATAGTTAGTGAATTTTTAGGATAAGGTTCACTACTTTACAACTAAGATCAATATATTTGAGAGGATATAAAGAAAACACACCTTGAATAGTTGTAGCCCTTACTCCCTTTTGTAAATTTCAAATTTAAAATCATGGTTATCGTAAATGATTTTTTATTAAATATTTTGAAGTTTAGTAGCACATTATATGTTAATTTTCAAACCATTATTTGTATTCATCATATATGTGCATTAATTAAATCCAAATATCATACAAAGGATAGAATTAATAATGTACAATCTCAAACTTCCTTAATTAATATTGTTGTAATATCTAATCTGAGATCCTACCTATCAAAACTAGGCACCAAAGTTCATTCATGAATCAATTTATTAATTATATATATATAAATAAAGGTTATATTACCCACCATCTTGCTTTTAATATTCACCCAAGGATTATACAAATTCTAATGTCCATGTTATCAACACTAGACAAGGGTGAATCCCTCATTTATTGTGATAGATAAATGTGGTCAACCTATTCTTCCTCAACCTTATCTACCTCAAAAAAGGAAAATAATTCATCTAAGGGTTATGATATCAATAAAATACAAAATACCCATAATAAATTCTATATTTTGGAGTTACTAGAAATATCAATAGTCTAGAAAGATATCTTATATGATGTGTTGCACAATACAACTCTCCCTAGTGATACACAACCAACATGATTTGATTCTATAATGAATAAAATTAAGGATATATAAAATGTAATCATGTTCAATAATGCATAATTATCCTAAGAACATCATAGTCAAAGATCTTGCCGTATTTATTCAAGCATAGGTGCATGGAAAGGTAATCAAGTGTGTGTTTGTTAGAATGGTTCACGAGTGAATAGTTTTAGATTTACTCTCTAAAAAAATTGGGTATTTATATGACCAAAATTAAAAAATTAGATAATAATATCAAAGTATTTTATATTATTCCTCATCAAACACTTGAAGTTATTGCATTATTTTACTAGTAGGTCCCAATATACTACCTTCTTATTTTCAAGTCATGCACAACCAATTACATTAAAAATTAATTTTGGGGAAACCTTGGATTCATGCCATGGAGGATATATATTTTACATCCATATATGTATTGAATTTATACATGAAATATAAAAATACACACTTCCAACAATGATACCCCTTTCAGATATTGTAAAGTGACTCAATCACAATTTGAGGATAATTATATTATAACACCTATAAAACCATCGCACTTGATCAAATACATATATATGAGGTATATGAGTCAATTAAAAAACATGAAAAATCACCAATACCAATAACTAAAAAATATACACATAAAACATTACTAATTACTATATAAGAAATGGATAAAATACTAGATTTTCCTCTTTTGGCCAATTCTAAAGATAGTGATGATGATGATATGTATGATATAATATATTACAAATTTTGTAAGCTAAATTTCAATCGTGGTGATCCAAAATAATAATTTTCTCATACTTATTCACACTTGTTGGAGTTGGAACATATTAACATGATTTATATACAATAAAAAGGTATAAATTAGAAAGTACTATAGAGACACAATCTTCCAAGCACAAAGGAAAATATATATTTAAAGATAATCAACATAATAAAATTACCAATAATACTTTTAATATTAATTCACAATAATAAGAACAAATTCAAGCTTTATGCCTATGGGTTAAATCATTTGAAGAAAATATTACACATGATTTCAAGATTCAAAATGTTACTATTAATGTTGCATCTCCTTAGGATCAAGTACAGGTCAAATAAAATAAAACATCAAATATATATTATTTTAAATGGCACAATGTGAATAAGGTAGGCTATTGAACAAGCAAATCAAAAATAAAAATTTTAAGTAGAAAAATTATAACAATAAGGGATATAAATAGAACTTGATGAATAAGAGAGATTAAATAAAGAACAAGTACAAAGGAATAAATAAAATTAGTCTCTTTAAGAGGAGGCACAAAAGGAAAAATTGAAAAAATAAACACAAACTATGTAAGACAACACCTTCAAAAACATATTTCTTACAAAGGACATTCAAAAGCAAGACCCACCAAATAAGGCTAATATGGTTCTAAAAGAGGCAACTAAAAACCATTCAACATATCTAGAGCCTTTGATTAGTGGCCTTTAGATCAATGGTAAAAAATCAATGAGGTTGAAATTTCCTCTTTTCATGAGACCAATATATGTAGCATGAAAATTCTTCAATAGTTGGGATATGACAAACAACATTTAGGTAATATTACTAGGCCTTAATGTTGCATTGGATCCATTGAGATAGAAACACCAGGGTCAAAAATATGTTTCATCATATTTCACATTGATCTTACCTTTGGTCAATGCAATGAAAAATTAGGAAAATCATGGATGAGTTCAATTGGGGTAACATGGGATAAAGATCATGACTATGTCATATTCGATCATGATGATTCAATGGTTACATTCTGAAGAGAAGATGAATCCACCAAGAAAAATTAGGCAAAATAAAGTACATATTCATCTATCATTCCAATAAAAACAACTAATATAATCATAATATATGTACATGATACAACACATATAAAATCAAAAGACATTGAAAATTCAATAGAACACTATGGTGTATTAGGATTTACATATAAAAATACAAACAATGATTAAAGTGACATTTCATAATTAAAAGACCAATAATATTATTATGATCATGATTATGTATAATATTGGTATGACACTCCTGACAACACAATATCCACACATCATCTTCCCATATCAATCAGTGGATTAACACATAATTGATATGGTGCTTACATATGGTATGTAGGAACCCCATGAGAACATCATGTGGATCAAGCAATTGATTAAGCTGTAATAATTTCCATTGTACATATATTCCACATATCTAATTATACTCTTTATCCTTATATTATTATAGCCCTTGTATTTGTCTCATTTGGAATTTGACTTTTGATTATCTATCTTGATACAAAATGTCATGACACCCATCCCATAGTGACTATAGCGCACATATTTTTTGGAATGATACTCACTCATCCTTGCATATTGACTATATACACATACTTTGACTTCTATTTGAGCTTAAATGAATGCACACTCTCACTCATATAGACTACATGAGCATACATTAATTCTTAGCCACTATGGGCATGTTGATATAACATTAAGAAACATAATTATAATACACACATACAATAGAAACATATTACTTACTTTCACTCTCTCCACATTTCCATGACACATCTAGTGCACACTACATATTGACACATGTTATGGATTGTTTGGATCCCTCCCATTCTTCTATTTTCTAAGCCTTGCTAATTTCCTATGAAAATATTTCAAGAATACAAAAAATTCAAATATGTCAAAAATTAAAAAATATTTAGCTATGTCAAAAATCCAAAAAAAAAAAATTATGTCAAAAATAAAAAACATTCAAATATGTCAAAAATCTAAAAACATTCAAAATATTAAAAAAAATGAAATTAGGACCTGAGAATGACATGAGTTATTAGTTCTTTAAATATGATACTTTTTATTTAACCCTAAAAATATAGATGTGGTAAATCTAGGGTTAAAGGTGTAGAGTAACCTAGGGCACAAGGATGGTAGACTTATCTAAAGTAGGCCAATTGTTTTTAAAACTGAGATAAATGTTACTCAATTTATTATGCTGAGATGTTAAAGATAGAAAGTATAGCTATGTTATATATTACAATAACATTCAAAACAAGATACGTAGTTGGTTCTGATGCTGATACAGATCTAGATCTAGAACAAGTACAAAGTGGACTAGATCTAAATTCTAGAATAGTCATGTTATGGACAACATGCTCCCTTTGCCTTGAAATGGGGGACTCTTATGTTAAAATTATCAAACCAGAGCTCCCAATTCTATTATTTTATTGTAGCCAACTCTGCCTGAACTAGGCCCTTGAGATATTGTGTCACCCCATTTTATCTAATCAATATCAAACCTGGTTTATTTTATGACTAGGGTAGACTTCTTGTTTTAAGGATTTGTGGTGCTAACATTATAGGTTGGATTTTAAAACAAGTTCCTAAGATCTTGTTCTTTTCCTAGAGAAAGTAGACCTAACACCCTTCCTAGTAAATCAAAATCTTGATGGCATTTGGGTAAGGTATTAATAGTTTTTGAATATTTTCATTTTTACTTAGTATTTTTCATGGGATTTATAGAAGAAAATAGATAGTTATAGGGTGGCACACTACCATTTGTTAGATCATCTATTCCCCTATAATTTTTAGAGATGTCAGAGCTTGAGATATGCGAACTCACTTAGAGGGAACCATGTAACAAGTTGTTATAGTGGCTAGTCCCCCAGACCTTTTAGAAATGTCAAAGTTTGGGAGAGCTCGACCCACTTAGAGGGTGCTATGTTACTAGCTGTTAGAGTGGACATTTCCTTAGACCTATTAGAGATGTCAAAACCTAGGAGACCCTAACCCACTTAGAGGGTGCCACATCACAAGTTGTCAAAATTACCATTACCCTAGACCTCTTAGAGATGTCAAATCTTGGGAGAACTTGACCCACTCAGAGGGTGCCATGTCACCAATTGTTAGAGAAACTAGTATACTAGACCTATCAAATATGTCAGAGCTTGTGAGATCCTGACCCACTTAGAGGGCACTACATGACAAGTTGTTAGTGTCTAGTCCCTTAAACCTATTAGAGATGTTGGATTTAGGGAGAGCCTGGCTGAATTAGAGGATACCATGTATAAAATTTAGGCATATGAATAGGTGGAAACCTAGGCCCAAAAATGGTCAAAATGGAGTATAGATGGAGACTAAAGACCAATTAAAAGATGCCAAATGCCCCTAAGTGACATCTCACCCTTCTTAAAGGTGTAAAAATGAGGTATAAAACTATGCTTAGGTATTGAAAATTAACAAGAGGACCAATAAGTGAATGACAAGTGACACTAGATAGGAATCGACTAAGAAGCCTTGAACAGTTGTGAACATGTGCCTACCATGTTGTATGAATTAATGAAATAGATTTGAGAATATTTAGATAGTTTTAAAATGTCACATTATGATTACTAAATTTGGTTGGTGGTGAAGGATTATGAGATCTAAATTTAACTCTGGATTAGGAAATAAAGATATGAGATCTACCCACCAACTCAAATTTGAATTCATATCAAGTGAGCCACAAAACACCATTAATACAAGAGGATAAATGTGTGGATTTATAAAATCATAAGGAAAGATCACTAATGGTTATCAGTGTATACCTTAGAGAGAAATTCAACTCCTTGATTTCCAATTCTCATCACATTCCCCTCCATTTTGCCCCTACACTCAATACCTTCCTATTATCCCTCCATTTTGTTACAATGGATACATCCTCCTTGAACCCTAATTTTGAGCCTAAGTATCAGGATACCCTATTCATAAAAGGCCTAACTAAATTCAATCACTATAATAACCTATTCAAATCAATTATATAGGTACATAAAGAATTGAGCTCCAAAAATGATGAATAACCAAAATTTGAATACACCTTTTTGGCCTAAAAGAAATGTGGTTTTCACAGGGCCATGGCCAAACCATAGGTATTCCCTTACACTGACTTTTTTGACAACCTAATTATCACTACTATCTAGGTGCATAATGAATTCCATGATTGGGTTTACTTTACCAACTCTTCAGACCACATTACTAACATCTCCAAGAATAATTACAAGGTGTATTAATCCCTCCCAAATTTAGCCTTTTCTAATGATGCTACCAAGGTGAAGGATTAGACTAAAACCTTATAGATATATGATGTCCTATAGGATTGAGTTAAGAAATTGAATACTAAGTGGGTCAAGAATGAGGACATTAACACATACATAGTCCACACATTTTGGGAGAAGTCCAAGTGGGTATGATTCTATTTAAATAATTGTTTAGAACCCAAGACTACTTGCATGTTAATAAGTTATGGGTGCCCCTCCATATTATCCATACTGGCTCCCAAGTTTTAAACATGGGAGGGTTGATCAAATTCAAGTTGGTCAATGCCATAGTGGACTCCTAGACATGGGTAAATTTCTACATGATGAGCCACTTTATAGATTAAATTTATGGGACACTCAATTTCAAGTCATCTACTTTTCCTATGTGGGTTATTGAGGGTTTTGTGGTCCATGTAGTATTTTATAAACTATATGGCCACCAATACTAAAACTTCATCTAGGGCATCTACAATCACTTATACCAAATGATATACAACATGATTATTGAGTCCCCAATGCCTTATTTATCATAGAGAATTTAGGACACCATTATAGCCATTGGTGACTGTTGGTACTACATGGAGGACACAATGATTTAAATTGTGAGCATTCTTAAGTATCCCCTCTACTTTTTGTACTTCATCCTAGATCACCTGATCAAGAAGTAGATTGCCTACCAACTAGTAGAAGGTATTTTTGAATTTTTCATAGGCTATCAATAGAAGGCATACCCACCATTCCCTATTTCTTTTAAGTACCACATTTACAAGGCCTTCCCTCCCCTCCAAAATATGGAAACTAAATGGGATTCCTTTAATCTAGGGAGAGTTGAGTTTTGACATTAGGATATTAATGGCATGATCAAATCTCACTTGGTGAGATATTCAACACACCTTAATGTAAATTATGACCACCAAGTAGAGGAAAATAATGAGCTCTACTTGGATGTTATGGATGACCAAGAAATGCTATCTTAGATTGGGGGTCAAAAGAAGAAGAAAGGAAAGAAGGTCTAGTTGGGCCCATATGCTCCCCCTCTAGCTCTTACTTACTTAGTAGAGGATCCAAATATGACTCCTATTATTATATTTAGGAGGATTTTGTAGGGTATTATGCCACCTTCTCTTCATTATGCTACAACATCACCTCCTCAAGCATCTCTTGCTCCTTATGTCCTAGTTCCTCTTCCTCCTCAAGTAGATCTTGTTTCTCATGTCCTAGTCCCTCCACCTCCTCAAACATATCCTCCTCTTTTCACCTTGAATCCACCACAACCTCCTCCTAAAGTAGATTTAGTATCCTAGCCCTAGACAATCTAGACCTATATTAATTAGTGATAAGTAACTCAAGTGTAGGTGACTCAACCATTGGCCCTTCGACCCTAGAATGCACAAACCCTAAGGTTTAACATCACTAAAAGTCTAGAGGTAAGCCTAGAATGAGTTTCCCATCAGACACCAATGTAAGTTCTACCCTTTACACCTATTATTTAATCCATATCTATTACACCCATCATTCCCACCACCTTCCAAAATCCAGTCATGGTACCCCCAAATTTTGCTCCTCTTTCATAAGCTCCCTAAGTGGTGCCTCTTATTTTACCCATTACACCCCCTCCATTGTCTAACTAGGTACATTTTGGCCTTGATTCTCTTAATTATCCTCACCTCTTAATTTCCCTCCAACTCATCATCTCCATAACCTTAAACCTCCCTAGTGCCTTCTTTGGGTATGCCCTTAGTCTAAGTACCTGTGTGCACATCTTTGTTAGTGATCACAAATAAAACCATCAAGACTACATCTCTAGTGTCAAGAACTATCCCAACACCCAATTTAGACACCTTGATTCCTCTTTGGGAATCTAAATAACCTCCAAAATTATCCCCTTTAGCTCTTGATATTCTTATTAGTCCTGCTTCAACATTTGGAGTTAACTTGGGTAAAATATGTAAGAAAAAATAGAAGGTAGCTCACCCTCAAGATTTAATTTAAAGGCCTATTATCACCAAATATCATAACTTATAAGAAGTTTCTCAATCTTATTCCAAATTTGGGCAACATGGGAACATTTCCAAGTATGTGGGTGTACCTGTATTGGAAATGAGCCTCTAGATTTAAGGGCAAGCTTCCTGAATGTATCTTGAAATGATATTATCTATACTAACTAATTACCTATGTGGAAAAGAGTTAAATATTACAAGAATTGAACCTAATATAAAGAAGTGATACATAAATATGTCTTCCACAAGATTATCAAAATCTACCACAAAGAGACAAAACATAGAACACTAGTCTAAGAGTCTTAGAATGTGATAGCATTAGTGTTTTGATATGAAGGTTAGACACATCAAAACTTTCCAAGGGAAATAAGACCATAGAGCAGTAGAAAATACTAAGTCTCATTATACACTTAAGACAAATTTAAACATTTGACTACACTTCATATGACCTGCTAGGCTGAAATTACTTGCATCAAACATGGAATGATTGAGAGAAAGTAAGGTTAAATATATATCTCTTAAGTATTCAATATATATCTCTTCACACACTTTGAAAATATTATATATGAACTCAAACTAGATTGCATTTTATATTATTATAAGTTAAATTACAATGTCAAAACCATCATGCATTCACCATAAAAGGTGTGGTCTTAGATTACAAAGGCTAAAATGGTAGCTACTTATAGAAATTTAGAGAGGAAAAAAGAATGAAGTTCAAAGGTCACTAGGATACATGTTCATTTGATAGGAAGAGTTACACTTTCATGAGGATGAATTCATAAATAGACCATGCAAGGTCTAATGGGCCAAATGGATCTCAAAATAGAAAACTCCTAAAATGTGGCACAAAGTTCCCTTTGCTATGCACAAGAAATGACCTTTCATCATGGATGATCTCTTGAAGATTTGAAAGTAAATTAGAGAGTTTCAACACATATTATATGATAGTCATAAATTTTTTATAACCTATCAACTATCTTTTGAACACTTGTATTTACCATCCATAGTCATTCATTAGTCTTTTGGACCTTGATTCTTTACATCTGGTAGTCACTATTTATCTTGGACCTTGATTGTCTTTTCATGGTGACATATGAGTTTGAAGATCTTACATTGATACTAAGTCTTTTGATCCTACATAGTTTCCCATGTGGCATTCCCTACCACATTTCTCATTCCACTCTAAACTATGTCTATAATACTTGTTTGCTCTAGTAAAAAATGTCTCTTTAGTTTGACATTTATCTGTTGAAAATTGATTTGAACCAATCACATGATCCAAATTATCTTTGTTCTTATTGGCCTCATAGATTCTTGCTATCATATCCTAACTTTTTAACCTCCTAGGCATCTTAGGATAAATATGTATGAAGGAGATGTATCCTTTGATTTTCTTCCATGAAGATCCTTTGACATGTTGACATTCACTCACACTGTTGGATCTAGATGTATGATGGAATGCTAATCATTGATTTACTGGGACCCATTGTTTGAAATCAAACAACTATTTTATGGGTCCCAAAATTTGAAATTCAAGTGCCTATATTTCACACCTACATGAATGTATTTGACATATGCATGACCATCTTTGAGATATTTGAATCCCAATGGTTATTTTCCATGGCTGAATTTGATGTCTACATGATCGTAAATGACATCTATGAGACCATCAATGATGTCTATGTGACCGTCAATTATTGAACACCAATAATTTTTTTGTTAGGCTCAATTTTTGACATTTACATGAATTTCATACTCTGCTAGATCAACTTTCTTGAAACAATTCAATTCCATCAAAACTTTTGTTATGGGTAATTTCCTCAAGCTTTTTGTCTTCAAGATAATTTCTTCATAATAATATGGCTTCAAACTTTTTGCATTAGCCAATTTTCCTAAAATAATGATGGCTCATACAACTTTATGTCTTCGATATTTTTATTAAAATAATATGTCCTTAGCCTTTTGTATCAGATAATTTGTTTGAAAGAAATCAAACTTGGCTCTTTTGCTATGGTAGATAATTTTTTCAAAAGAAACAAACCTTTAGGATTTTTGCATAAGACTATTTTCCTCAGAAGCTTTTACTCAAAAACTTTGTCTAAAAGAATTTGGACTTTGTTGGGACTTATGTTTCAAACATTTTTTTAAAAAGAATACATATTTTGTGTCAGATAATTTGTCAAAAATAAATTAGACTTAGCCTTTTTACATGGACACATTGTCTGAAAGAATTTAGTCTTCAAAAAAGTTATTGTGGAATAATTTATCTAAAATAAATAACTCATGATTTAGACATTTTTCCCAAAATAAATGGGTATTTGGGATTTTTGTTATGTACAAAATATCTGGTGAGTCCCCAACACTTAGCCAAAAACCTAAAACATTTTCATCAAAAGAATTATAGACTTGTTCTAACAACTGTCACTTGATCTTATGAGGCTAAAATGATTCCTTGAGGCATAAGAAAACATGTTCCATGCTCTAATTGAAATGAACACTATAAATACTAGCCACTTCCATAAATGAATCTAAACTGACTCTTAAGATACAAAATGACACAAGAACTAAACTAGACAATAACCAAAACTAGAATGACATATGAATTGAAATCAAATAAGCTAAAACACACCCTATGACATTATAATCAGCCCCTATTTAATATTTTTACTATAGGGGGGTTGATCCATTTTAACTTGTGGTAAAAATGGTCAACAAGACCTTTTTCTCTAGTCTAGTCTCCTTTGATAGCCTTAATGGTCCCTCTAACCACAGTCATAATGATTCTAAATATTATTCTTTATCTCTCTTTCTATTACCCTAAGGTCTAATGGATTTGGATTCAACCAACCAATCTCTTCCCTTCTATTTTACACCCCTCTCCTAATATTTATTTCCCCTCAAGTGGGTATGACCCAAGAGCAATGGTAGGCACAAATGCTCTCATGGGCCTCCCCTTTCATCCTTCTTCCCTTCACTCCCATGCCCCCTGATCTTCCATTTTTTCCTCATTCACCCCTTATAATTCATCCATATCCCCTTACCCTTGTCCTTCTCCCTTTACCACCATCTCAACCATCCCTCCAACACATCCCACAAATCAAGGAATGGTCCCAAGGTCACAAGTACTAGATACGATAGTATAGGGTGAATTAGACGTGTAATATATATTTGAGTGAGACTTGGGAAAAATGAAGAGGAATATAATGTAGAGGTTTGTCTAGGAGGGTAACTTGATGGTATGACAAACCCATCAGGATTTGATTAATCTCACCAAGGTGAAAAATTCCACTAGGGAATAAAATATGGCCTAAGATCCACTCTCCATTCTATAAGCAACTCAATATATGTTGGATAAACTCATTGAGGACATGCAAAGCTAGGTTCAAACATTAGAATCCCAAGTGAAGAGCTCCTTACCCACCAAGATGATTGGGTAGGTCAAGGATGCCTTCTTAATACTCTTATTAGTTCTAAGGAAGGTGGTAGAGACTGTGACAAAGACTAATATGCTTATATAACAAACCCAAACTTACATGAAGAGGACTGCAGAGATAGATGATAAGTGTAGGAAACTACTAGTGGTGACCAAGAAAGGTATATTCCAAGACTTAAAATTAATGCCCACCTCAAAATTGGGGTTGTATCAAACATACGTTTGAAACATGAAGGTGACTATGGAGAAATGGTTGGATGTAACTTAGAATGTAACAACACCCTTGGAAGAGGGCATGAAAAAGATGTTTACCTACTTCAAAAAGTTCAATATCTCTATCTTATTCCATCTAGGTGTCACCCTACCAGATTAAGGAGAATTCAAAGTCCATTAGGGTCACTTTGACCATGTCATGAAGGAGAAGGTTGTCAAAGCAAATAGGGAAGGGGCCTAGGTGGTTCTTGAGATATCCATATAGTCCACAATAAGCATCAACCAAGTTTTTAGGGTCCAAGTGTTAATGGAAGTTCCCTTGTAGGTATACCAAAGGTTGGTAACTCAAGATGAGGTGATATTTAGGGAACCCCTAATAAACTTTGTTAATATAGATAAGGAATTTGACCTTGTGGTATCCATGTTTGAGGTTAGGGATATGGGATTAAAGTAGTTTGGAGCCATATATTCATAGTTGCCTCTTCATATCAACTAGGTGTTCACCCATAGATCTTTTTTTGGGTTTAAAGGGATTTATTTTTGTTTTAAATTTTGAATTATAGTTGTAACTATCATGATTGGCCATCATGTATATTTAGAGGTTAGTCCCATCCTCATCTATTTAAGGCAAAGTTGTATTGTAATATAGGGGTCGACTAAAATTTATTTGAAAGTGCTATCAGATTATAGCTAGGATTTCACCTACTTTATCCTTCATCTCTTTAAAATATAGAATTGGCCATGATCAATTGTTGCAACAATACTTACTTTTTAATGAATACAATTCTAATTTTCTACCAAAGGGCTTGTTTTACATATCAATTATCTCATATCTCCATTTTAAATGCTTGTCAATGCTAGGTAAATTAGACTAATGTCTTCTTAACGAATGTGTGCTATAGTTATGATGTGTTCATATATTATAATCACTTTGTTAATTCTCTTTTCTATGTTTTCAAGTACTATTAATTTGTGTGTTAACATATAAGTACCATTGGGTGTTTATGTGTAGTTTGTTATAAACTACTAGTACTTATATTTAGTGAGAGTTAATATTTGAGCCATGCTCCCCTATTTCCTTAGACTCTTATAACTATGTGTTCTTGGAGGTAGAAATTTTAGTGAAACTTAGTCCATAGTGTTATAACTATGGTGAGGGAACTTAGTTTGATGGTTGATGCATTGATTTCATTCTAAATTTAAATGTTCTTTTTTCTACCTTCTTCTTCCCTCTCTTTTTGTGTTTATTTTCAAAGAATGAACTACCCTTTCCCCTTGTGTTTAATAACAAAGGATAAAAATACATAAACTTCAAGATTAACCTTTGATAATTATATATATATATATATATGTATGCATATATATATGTATGTATATATATATATATGTATATATATATATGTGTGTGTATATATGTATATATATATGTGTGTGTGTATATATATATATATATATATGTAATAATCTTGTAACAAAATTTTAGTGGTAGCACCACATCTCTTGGAGACTATTCATGCAAACTTTGTTATGAATTCAAATAATTATAGCCATGCCTTGGACTAATCCCACATCAGTCCTAAAATAGAGGATTAAATTCCGTCATTATTCCCATATTCCTCTTTGGGGAATACACAATCTCAAGGGTATTTTATAAACCAAACATTTAGGCCAAACAATAGCTAGTGTTTGGGATGAATCTATGTGTTTTAGACTTATGCTTGGTTTATTGATGTGTTGAAATTATGCTTATTAGTAATAACATACTAACCACTATTTTATTGTGAATCATCTTGGAGATTAGTTCACCTATTACTAGGGATAGGTCCTACCATGGATGATTGGTAATTTACCGCTAATTTTCCACAAAAAACCTAGGCTCGACCAACCTAGACCTTCCATGATTCCAAATAGTTTGTCCTCATAACCTCTTCCATATTTGTTGCCTAAGATAGACTGGTTAGCTAGCTATACCATTAATTTCCTAGGATTTTTCCATGATCTACCTAGAAAACCTAAGATATATCTCCCCCTTTCACTCCTTATGTGGGATGGACTACTAAAGAGCACATAACTTCCTATAAAACTAACCTAAGGCTTTTAAATGTTGAACATAAAGATGTGGCATGTAGGCTTTTCCCCTTCATGTTTATGGGCTCAATATATGATTGGTTCTTCAATATCCTTGAAGACTCTATCCCCATTTGGGACCATTTTAGTACTTCCTTCATCACCCAATTTAGGTAAGTGATAGACCCCAATGTCCTCTAATATAAATTTTATTATATGAAAATGGATCCCAATGAGCCTATCAAAAACTTCAATGCTAAGTTTTAGAATATGTATAATTGGGTCACCATTATTTATCAACCTAACCCCTAACTAGCACTTGAAATGTATACGAATTCACTAAACCCTTAGATAGCCATGTTCCTAAGGAGAGATGTGACCATAAAATACCTATACATAAATTATGTAAGAGCCATCAAGGTGGATAAACAACTAAACCCCGAAGGCTACATGATGGCCCCCACTCCTAGTGTGTTACCATATATGCTAGTGTTGAGCTTCTTTTCCAACATTAATTCAAATGCATTGATGATTAAAACACTCCCTATAATGAATCAAATCAAACTAGGTCATGCCACTTAAAACCAATAACATGGTTTTCTTAACCTAGGGGGCCATAAACTATTCCTTAGACATAATACTAGGTAACGTTGTAGCATATAATAGTACCTAAACTACACCCTAAGAGTCCATAAATAATGAGTTGGATGTTATTTAGTGAATGGTACACAAAATTAGTAATGATTTACTTAGACTAAAAAGATATGTGAGTAAATCTAATGCAAAAAGTTACAACAAAAACTTCACATATCAAAGACCAAGTAGTAATTACAACTATCCTCACAATCCCCTGAAACCCTCACCCAATAGGTTACCCAAAATCAATATCTTTGAGATAGCCTTACCTAATTAGTGTCAAGTGTATAACATGATAACTCAAGGATAAATAGACTAAACATAATTTGGTTATGATTTTGAGATCTTCTAGAAGGAACTAGAAAAATATGAGGTTCTCCCCAATCACCCTAAATCCTCCAACATGGGTAAAGACCATAATACCACTATGGTGTTGGAGACCATGAATTTCCTTAGCAAGGAAGAAAATGAGATAAAGGAGGGTATCAATGAGGTGCAATTATTTTATAAATTTCATTTAAGCAACTACACCCTTAAGAATAGACAACAAAAAATAACCTTACTACCTCAACTCTCCCTAACAATGGTGTAACCTCACCAAACCAAAATGCTAAAAATGACCCCTCACCTCTGAGACCTCAATAACCTAAGGCACCTATGGAAACCACACCAATTAAAAGTAAAGGGAGTTATAAAATAGTGGAGTGTATGAAAAATACCAAAGCCAACATCACACTTCATGAGATTTCTCAAATCACTTAGCAATGTGATTTTTGATTGAAAACCTTGACTTAAAAGTCAAACATGCTGACCCAATAAAAACCAAGAAATCACACACCAATGTGCTCATTAAAAAGAATAATATATAGGTCCCCCCTTTCCTCTTAACCATCTAGTTATTTTTGAATAATCTACATAACTATTTTGTATATTTAAGAGCCTCAACCAATGTGATGCTAGTAGGCATATGTGAGAAGCGAGTTGGTCCCTATATAGTTAGACAAGGTAGTGGTCCAACTCAAAAAATAAAAAGTAAAATTTATATGTTAACTAATAAATGTCCATATCTATTTGGAATCTAAGCCTAGGATTAAACACTTCATATACATCCAAGTATTAGAGATTCCCAAATCTTACATCATGCTCCTAAGTAAAGACTTTTCCAAATCCCTAAATGGGTTTATGGACACAAATTTATACCATATGTGGTTTTCATGGAGGGGAGTGGCCAACATAATCCAAGTATATAGATAAACCTACATCAATCACATGATAACTGAATACAAATCCATGAATGAGAATGTAAACCTAGTTTCCTTATACCTAGGCATCTACATATTAAACACACTACCACCCAAAGATTAAGCTAGTCATAGCCCAAACCTATTTGACCTATGGTCTCTCTCTATAAATGGATATTATTCCATTAAAGCATCAGGGCTAGTTTTTGGATTTATACCCCTAGGGAGAAATCATTTATCATCATGTAGGTTTTAGTTTCCTTGCACAAATAATCTGGTAGAGTAAGAAGCACTAATCCTAGGATTATAATTTGCATTGAAGTATAAGGCAAAAAAATTAAGAGTATTTAGTGACTCTGATTTGGTGGTCAACTAAATGAAAACTAAATTTATATTCATGATATCATACCTCAAAATGTATAAGAAAAATGATTAAGACTAATCAAGATGTTTAAGACATTTAATATCATCCCTATTCACCAAAAGTAAAACCAAGTAGCTGACTCACTAGCATCTAGGATAGTAAACCTAACTTTATCTGTGGAACTTATGCCATTCCCCTCTATCTATGATAATGTGAAAAAGTTTTAGGTCTTTGAAGATGACCAATAAATCATCTAATTTATCATCAATGAGGGAATATTCAAGACCTAAGTTATAGATGAGAAAGATAGAGACAATTTGGTGAATGAGTTGGATAAAGATATGATCTTGAATATTCATAGAACTAGATATTGAGGGATGATCTCATTAGAAATAACATTAAATGATCTAGACACCACTTTCCAAGAAAAAACCCAATTTTGAGGACAAAAACACCAACTCAGAAAATCTTAGATGGTCAATGTAGGTCTTGACTAGATGGACTATGAATTAGATCATTTACAAAGGTTACTATTGATATATAAGGATGTGATTGTCTGGGCCTATGGAAACCTTAAGGTCTTTAACATAAGAGTGATTAATCACACTATTCACCTAAAACCCAATTAGAAACCATTTAAGAAAATATAGAGGCTATTAAACCTAATCATGGAGCCCTTAATACACAAGGAAGTAAATAAGTTGATTTACGTAGGGAAATTTTTCCTGGTTCACCACTCCACCTAGGTTGCCAACCTAGTGCTTATGAAAAATAAAAATGCATAAATACACTTGTGTGTGGACTTATAGAACTTAAAACAAGCCTTAAATAAAGATAAGTACCCATTATCTTGCCTTGATGAGGTGATACAAATGGTGAGTGGATCTCAAATGATGTCCTTTTTAGATGGATTCTCTAGATACAACCAGGTCTTGGTTAACTCTAAAGATAGGAATAAGAATAACTTCAACACCAATTGGGACACATTTTATTATAAATGAATGCCCATTGGGTTTATAAATATTGGCATAACTTTAAAAATGGAAATGGACATCAATTTTGAAGGACTAATAGGTAAATGTATAATAATCTATATGGATGACCTAACTATGTTTTCAAAATATAGGTCAAATCACATGCACCATTTAGAGAAGGTATTTTAAAGATGAAAAAAGTATGTAATTTAGATAAACCCAAAGAAGAGCATGAATTATGTCACCCAAGGAAAAACTATTGATCACATTGTCATGAAATAAGGTATTGTTATCAATCCCAAAAGGGTAGATGTAGTTTATAAACTTCCTCTACTTAACCATAACAAAGAACTAAAATATTTATTTTAGAAAATTTAATCTGTGCATAGGTTTATTTACATATTTATTGAAATAATAAAACACATGAATGCTATGTTAAAATAAGATGTGAAAGTAGAATGACATGCTAAATCAAAGAAATCCATGCATGATATAAAATATACAATTATGTAAGACCTATTTCTCATCAGCCTAGACTATATGAAAGATTTCTATATCTACCCCTTTACATATGAATATACCATTGTTTCTTTCCTCACCTAGAGGTTAGATGGAGAAGAGCACCCAATCACTTTTATGAACACCAATCTCAAAGATGACAAGTTAAGATATTGTACTATGGATAAACATGCCTATGACTTAGTTAATGTGGTAAAGAAATTTAGGAACTACATCCTCAAGAATAAAGTGCATGACATTTTACCAGACCCAATAATAAATTAGATGCTAGGGCATAATGATTTAGGTGAAAAAAGAGGCTGGTGGATTAAAAAATTATACGACTATGATTTAGAAATCAAAATCACAAAGCTAGTTAGAGGACAAAGCCTTACCTAGCTAATATTAAGATAGATCCAAGAATCATGGTACACCATGTGAACCAAGGGAGAGTGATAAAATTATAATGGTATGCCCCAGTCCTAAATTTCTTACTCTATGGAAACATACCTCTAGGATTACACCATACATAGAATAGGGCCCTCTAGTTGAATTATGCACAATATATGCTGAAGAAGGGAGTTATCTTTAGAAAGAACCATGAGGGGATCTACCTTAGGTACATATCACAAGAGGAATCCAAATAAATAATGGCAATTTTCCATGAAAAATTTGGAGATGATCATCTTGTCTCAAATGTTATAGCCCACAAAGTTATTTAGACAAGCTATTATTGGCCCACACTATTCAAATATGTTCAAGCCAATATTCTATTTTGACATTAGTTTCAGACATTTTCTAAAATGGAAACCCATGTAAAAATGCCACTATATCCTGTGATAGAGTCAACACCATTTTCCCAATGGGGATTAGATTTTTAGGGGTCATAAAATCTAATTCATCATTTGACCATAATTTTTTCCTCATAGGTATGAACTATTATATGAGGTAATTTATGGTATTTATAACTAAAAGAAGAACTACTACTGAAGTCATCAATATAATAGTAAACACCATTACTACCCATTTTGGGGTCCCCATCTCTTTGGTGTGTGATAACAATCTTGCCTTTCAATATGCAAAATTCATAAAGTGGGCCTATGATAATGGAATCATGATAAGGTTATCATCTAATAACTACCCATAAGGGAATGGATTGGTAGAGTCTAATAATAACTTAATAGACACCATCAAGAAATCAAATGGAGAGAAACCTTGGGAGTGGCACTCATTGTTAAAGTTTACTCTATGAAAATATTGTGCTAGGTATAAATAATCCCTCAAAATCTCTCTTTTACTTATAGTTTATAAACTAGATCCAATCATGTTGATCATGCTCAAGTTTCCAACTTATAAATTCATGCAACATCTCATGGAACCAAACAATAAAGTGAATTCTAGACTCCTAGACCTAATTCAGTTAGAGGATGCCTAGGATGAAGCTCTGATAAGCTTTAACAAACACCAAGATACAATTAAAAGATGGTTAAATAAAATAGATAAGATCAATACCTTCATAATATCTAACCTAGTATTAATGTGGGATAAGGGTCACTAGAATAAGGGCCAACATCTAAAATTTGATCCCCTTTGTATTGGCCCATACTAAGTAGCTGAAGTCCTAGGTTAGAAATCCTTACATATCAAGGATATCAAGGGTAATGAGCTACCACTTCTAGTAAATTGATATTTATTGAAGCACTATTTCTTGAATATCCCATCCAACATAATTTCTAAGTAATTTAGGTAGGGGTTGGTAATTTATATATTAGATAGGTTTGGTTTTGTTATGTGTTTAATTTTTTCATTTGTTTGATTTTGTTTTATGTTTTATCCCTTTATTTTACATCTTGTTTTATTGAATTCATATGAAGCTCAAACCTATTAGTAGCCACTCCAGGTGATGACCAAATCCTAAGAAGGGTTGTTGATAAGTAGGAATATCCAAGTTGATTCCTTCAATCTAAGTAAGTCAGGGATGGTAATTGAACCCTTTTTTTACATTTTAGATTTGGGAGGCCAATGATTCTAAGAGAAATAAGGGGATTTTAGAACAACAAATATCCTAATAGAGCCATAAGGATGTACTTAATGTAACTATTATAAATTATATTTTCACCCCTTGAGGAGATGTCTCATCTCTCCTCATCCAAGTGGCATAATTGAAACACCTCTAGGTTGTGGGTAACCTAAGAATGAGTTGAATATCTATATAGGTGTACCTCCCTTGATGTACCAATTTTAGATCACTAATAAACCTATGGTTACAAGGAAAAGGGAGAGAAAAATTAAATTAAACTATCCTAAATGTGGTGATACAACAAATTAATTGATAACTACCAACCAGTTGCATGTCACACATGAGGCTAAGGGACTAACTAGGTATACACTTCTCTAATTCGAATCTTCTCACATTAGTATTTCATTATGAGGTTGTGATGAATTTTTAGGCTATGAGGAATAGATAAGAGGCCTATAATGAAACTATTAATTAGACTAACTCACTCAACCTTGACACTTACTTTACATGACTTGTAAGAAGAAGCTTTCAAGTTGTAACTAGGTGAGAGAATGAGACAATAATGGTAAGGAAATAATAGTCATCACTAAGAAAGATAAATAATTAAAGTGAACACACTATGAATAGTCATATAATATGTAAAATCATTATTATTTATTGATCCATGATATATAAATGAGCAGGGCTTCACCATACTCAAGTAGAACATCCTTAAAATAGCCAAAATGGCTAGTTCTTATAGAACCTAAGAGAGAGAAGAGAAGAAGGAAGTCAAAAGGTCACAAGGACAAGTGTCAAGATAATAAAATTAGTTAAATGTGTATAATAATTAATTAGGAGATAGACCATATAAGGTATGATGGAATAAATTTCTCTCCAAACTATGCAACTCATGAAATGTGGCATGAAACTCCTTATTTTACACAAGAAAATTGTCTTAATCATTCCCCATTTTGAAACATTAAAAAACTTACTTTGGATATATATAATTATTTAAATAAAATGGAGTGGATATGGAAATGTTTTTACATGCATTGGCTACTTTCTTAATCACCTAGATTCCTCTAAAAATGAGCCATCATTACCTGTAATCAAAGAAACTCCCTTTTTAGACACCTTACACACTTAGATTAAAAAATGGTTTTATTTTATCATGAAAATACATATGATGGGTATATGACATGTGTTAAGGCCATTCATGTCCTTAGAGGCATTAGGTACACCTTAAAATCAACTTACTTGAAGTTTTCACCTTTCTCACTATCATGTTCACTATGCCAATTTTGACTAGCTGAGATAAGATCTCTTTTTGAGGTACTTAAGAGTTTTTATGAATCAATAAATTGTCATGGTGAGTTATCTTAAGTCTCAATATTCCATCCCATATTATTTACATCTTTAGACACCTTCTAAAACCTAAAAAAACACAAAAATTATCTAAAAAACCCTATTTTGTACTCCATCCATACAATTATGTATAGTCAAAAAGGATGGGGAGTATCTTTAGAAATTAAAATACATAATATAATCACTTTTATAGGAAAAATATACAATTTATATGTACTAACTTCTCCATCTTCTCAAACTGGTCACTAGCAAGGGTTTTGGTGACTTTAGGCCTATTTTCCCCTCTTAGTCATTATTCATAAAGATTTGACATTCAATTCTCAACTCAATGACAAAAAATGGTTTTTTATGACAATACATAACTTTTAATATTTCCTTGAGTCTCCATGTTAGGTGTCTAAGAAGATATGAGCAACCAAACTTCTCTTATCGAGCTTGTTTCTCCACTTTACATAGGTTTGAGTTGTATTAAAGCCCAAAAATTGCTTATTCATGCATTAAATTGAATAATTTTAGCTTAGATATATATTATGTCATCCTATAAACATGATATAATATGTTATAAATATCACTAAGATCTGTAAGTGAAGTTGGACCCCCATTTGACTTTAGGCTTAAATCATGCCTAATAGACCTGCCTGCATACCTAGAAGTCTAGACCACCCAATTGAGATTATTCCATATATACATGGTTTTTAATATTTATTTATATTTCATAAAAATTATCACACCTCATATCAATTCACAATCAGCTCTTGGCTAATCCTTTTATCCCTACCTTCCAAAACTATAGGGTTTACATACAAAGGGAAATACCCTCTATATGAGACAAAATAAAGGGTACCTCATCTATTTAATAAAAAGAGTATAATGTTTTAGGAGTTATACAAGTTAAATATATTATTTTTACCAAATTTTTGCCCTTTTTAATGTCATTTGACCTTCCAAAAGCATTAAAACCCAAGACAATCTGTTAGGAAAAGACTATGTCCAGGGTTCTTTCTTGTGGACTATAGGCTACCTGATTATAACCTTATCTATGGTTAGTTTCTATTTTTAATATCCTATGGATAAAATAATTTCCATGATTAATGTGATCCAAGTCTTTTCATAACTTCAAATCCCTACATACCTCTTCCCATACATTGACTGGGCAATATTGTGTGCAATTTTCCTGACTATGTTTTGATTTAAGGGTACATATAGGTGTATGCTTACTTAGTTAGAATTTGATCATAATGAATAATATTAATTGAATACTTACATGATAATTTATAAATGATTTATATTCACTCATTTCATTCTTGGGTTATTTCCACACCAATAACCTTAACTCTTTTGCTCTCTGCCCCTCACAGTCAGTTGTAAGTCAACCTCTTAGGCAAAAGACACATGTAGGTGTGTATAGGGTCCAAAACACAATATATCATCCTATATAAATTATAATTAGATCATTAATTATATGTTAAACCATATAAAACCATTCAACCATGGAAACATGGATTATTTTTGTAACCTTTAGTGAAGAGTCTAGTTGGGGCTCAAATTCTATAGGTGAGACTCCCTGAATTCAGTGGCCAAAGGGGCAAGTTATAGCCTTCCTAGTAAGAAGACCAAAGGACTAAATTGAATTATTACTTTTGAAATACTAACACATATGATAGGTATATAATATTAGTGAAATTATAGTGATCTAAACTCAACATGGCATTATCATAAGACATCTCCAAAAGGGCTAGGTGCTCTATTTTGCATGTTTTAGGGATTTGATCCCTAAACCTATAGTCATCATCTTTGGAAGTGACTTTAAACTTTTCATAGAAATATATCTTTCAAAATATGTTTTATATGACATTTAAAACATAATATACTTTAGGAAAGGTTTAACCATTCTCCAACTTCTTTGTACAAGTACCTCCATATCTCTATGGTGCCACCTATAGGTGGACAGTTTCACATACAAGTAGTGAGGATGAGTAAGCTAAAAAAATACATGGTTTGTGATATTAAAATGAGTTTTTATCTTCTTAAAATATCCAAAATATAATAATTTGATTATGGATAACATTATTCAACTTAAACACTCCCTTTCAACATGATTATTCTTCATGAGATTCTTGTACATGTTCATTAATGGTGGAAGATTGTGTGCATATTAAAACCTATTTTTTCATGATCTCTATGGTGCCACTTGGGGATTAAATTATTTTTTCATGTTTTAATATAATTCTCAACACCTTGATACCATAATTAATTCTCCATGAGTGTGTTTTATAGCTTAACATATCTCACCTAGCTGACTATGTATGACAGTCATAGAGTAGAATGATTGTATGGTGCTTATGACTACAATTCCATGAAGATTTATTTGGGGAAAGAGATTTAAAAGGTTAGGGGAAAAAAATTACAACTAAAAAATTTAAATAAACCTATCTTCACCCTTAAAAACTACTATCAAAACATGAAAGTTCTAAAATGATGGAAACCTACTTGTAACATAGAAAGGTGTCTTCTCTTGCAACCTAAGATACTTGGCTTATCCAAACACATTGAAATGTGAAATAAAGATTGGGGAACATGAGGGGAGATATTAAACACCATATGGAATCAATATCACCAAATTTATTCTATATAATCATCTGAATAAGAGCAAAACCTATAAGGTTCATAGATTGACAAGCAAATTAGATAGGCCAAATTCTTAGGAATGGTCCATAAATCATAGGCCACCATTATTATACAACAAAAAATAAAATGGAATATGAATGAGTATATAATACACCCTTAGGATAATTTTTCCTAAAACCTTACCTACTAGCCATACCATATAAAAAAATGAGGGTCATTCTTGCTTGCCTAGCCTAGTGAAAGAAGATAGAAGTGGTTTTCTTAGTTTATTGGAGATTCTGATCAATGAAGTGTCATTAGATATAGGAGGATATAAAATTATGTACACCTTAGGAAAACTACCCTTTTCCTAAGAAAGCTACTCTTTCTTATAAATAATCAGCCACTTTTTAGTTAGAAATAGTTTATTAAGGCAAAATAAGACACATGACACATAACATAACATTTTGACACCTTCACTTTACCCAAAGAGGTCGTAAAAGTCATTAAATACTCCTTTTATGACCTTTAAATGGCTTAAAAATACATAAGGATTAAAATGACTAAGACCAAGGCTAATATGACATGAAATGGCATCGAAAGACTTATAATACACCCTATTACATAATACTAGACCCTTAAAACACCTAATAATCAAATTTTTACCTATAGGGGTCCCAATTTGACCTACAAGGTCAAATTTGGTCAACAATTCATGATTCATAGGGGTAACATGCCTATTATGCTAAAGATTAGTAGCCATATCCTATTCATGGGCTTAGGGAGTCATATAAATTTTGATACAAAACTAGAAGACTTGACACTTGAAAACTAGGCTTTGACCAAGATAAGCCAAATAATTACCTAAACCACATAAAATAAGGGACACACACAAAGTAAAGAAAACACACTAACATGACACACATGTGTGCTCAAAGCACTTAGGAAAAATAGAAAACAAATAACTACACATAACTATAAATTAAGCATACTTCCTTTTAAGGATAAAAAGAAAATTTCCTTGAATCTTCTTCTTCATGAAATGAATCATAGTGCCAATCATGTTGCTCCTTGGATTGGATGCTTGGTTGATTAGACCTATTCCTTAGAACTTGACTTCATCTACTCTCAAGTAGATCATCCTTAAATAGGTCTCAAATATAAATGTATTCCTCTCGAATTTGTACACATACCTCATATTTTTTCCTACTCTTCATCTCATGATCAAATTGTATCTTCTTGGTAGGTATGGCTTCAAGAGGAGTAGTTTCTTATTCTTTGGAAGATTGAGGCCAGTAGAAGCTTATTCTATCCTTCAAAATCTGATGTGTTTCTCCCAACTAATTGAGAGGATGATATCCCATTTTGATTATTTCAAACATATCATCATTGGATGCATATGAATATTAAAAGGATAAATTTGAATAGTTGCTTCTTATTTGCATACCCACTTGAGAGTCAAGGCTACCTTCTCCATTTTTGACTAGATCATAGCCTCCTTGGAGAGGAGTATAACATGATCCAATGATTGAAAATAAGTCATTCCAAGGCTTATTAGATAATTTTTCTTGACCATCTATGATATATTGGATGGTGATGGAATAACCAATGATGATTTCCTCTTCTTTGACATAAGGAAGACATTCTTTAATATCAACACAATTAGAAGATTCAACACAAGAAATCACCTCTTCTTAAAATTTAGAACCTCTTGAGGGATCTCAAGTTGTATCTCAACTATTATAACCTAATTTTTATTCTCAAGGACTGAAATATCCTTAATTTCTTTCTCCTTCTTGGTGATGCCAATGCTAGGCATTTTGTAATCCAGTGACCTATCCCAATGAGGCTGCTAAGGAGCTATGTTTTCTTCAAGAAAGATTTATAAATTCTTATCAACCAAATTCTTCTCTTTAGGTTCTCACACCCTATGTATATCAAGGTAAAGAGTGATAGGGTGAGGACAAGATGAACTAGTTGGTGGAGGTGGAACATAGAACTTAACATTAGATTGATAATGAATTGTAGGGTATCCTTTTGGGAGTTCTTGAGGAAGGGGAGGAAAACCTTGGGCTAAAATATCTTGTTTTTATTCCTTATATTTTATAATAAATTCATTGAAATATGATTCATATTTATCACTCTCTTTATTAAGGTTAGATGGGGTGTGTTTAGGCATAGGATCTTTTATTGGATCTAAACCTTCCATCACACCTTGACTCACAATTTTATTCTTGACTCTAACTCTTACATTTTCTTGGCTAAGTTATCTTGGAAAAGTATCTCTTGAAGTTGATATGATTATTCATGAGGATAAGGAGTATAAGAGGGATGATATGGAAAATAATAAGTCTCTTGAATAAGGGTGGGAGGGGTGTGCATAGAATCAAGCTCTTTCTCAACTTCACACTCTTTATCTAGGATTTTATCCCCTTTCTCTTCCCATGATTCCACTACCTTATTATAGCTTAGGATATTAGGATTAGGAGTCTCTTCTTGATTTAGTGATTCAATTTTAGGAGTGTAAGAAATTTAAGATCTCCTTAGGCTTAGATTCATCACCTTGTCTCTAAATTGGGATTTCATATCTAGAAGTCTCTTCTTGAGGTGGGGATGTAATAGGAGAGCACAATGAGGGTTTAGATTAAACTTTATTTGATAATGAGATGGATTGATTCATCTACTTATTCGCTAACTCAATCTACCTATCAAGTTTTTCTTCAAAAATAAAGTTTGTCTTTCCAACTCTCTCTTCTAGTTGATTGGGGGAAAGCTGACTTTGATAAGCTTGATTGGGTTCATGAGTAGGGGTCAAGTAGAACTGATAGAAATCTTAGGGAGGTGTATATGAGGGCTGATATATTTGGTGAGGTTTTTCCTCATGAATTCTTATCTTATCTTCTAAGGATGAAACTAGGCCACTCACATTTAACATCTCACTTGTGAGCCTTTGCCAATTTGCTCTCTAAATAGGTGCCCACTCTCTTTTAACTAGCTCTAATGCATCTCCCACTTTATTAATGAGATGAATAGGAACATATTGACCATATCCAATTTTTATGTCAAGATTCATCATGTACCTCTCATAACCTAAGAGAGTTTACTTTAAATTTGAAATGGACTAATTTTTGAAGTGACTAGGTTAACTAGGTAGAGCAAGATATTAAGAAGGTTGGTTATATGACTGATAGGATTCATGACAAGGTTGATAAGGTTCATATTGAAGCTAGTAAGGATCATGATAAGGCTGATAAGAATCATAAAAATACTAATAAGGAATGCCATAAACTTTAGATATCTCATCAACTTATGTAAAATAATACTCAACACCAAAACTAGCCAGGAAACTTCATTGGAAAGCAAGAACACAAATAAAAATTACCAATAATATTCAAAATGAAAACCTAGGATGCTTGAATAATTGATGTAACTTTGGAGTCTCCATTCATTCTTGGATAGATTCCTCCAAAGGTTTATGTGTTGAAATAAAACACCAAAAATATTTCAACTTCTTAGACAATGAGTCCCACTAGGAGTGCCAAAAACTATTATCACTTGGATTTTCACCCCTTGAGGAGATGTCTCAACTCTCCACATCCAAGTGGAAAAATTGAAACACCTATAGTTTATGGGTAGCCTAATAATGAGGTGAATCTCTAGATAGGGCTAGCTCCCTTGATGTACCATTTTTAGATCACTACTACACCTAAAATTTCAAGGAAAAGGGAGATAAAACTAAAATTAAATCATCCTAAGGTGGTGATACACCAAATTTATTGATAACTACCAACCAAATTCATGCCACACATGAGACCAAGAGACTAACTAGGCATACACTTCTTTAATCTAAATATTATCACATCAATATTTAATTATGAGGTTTTGATGATTGTTTAGGCTAAGAGGACTAAACAAGAGGCCTAGAATGGTAATATTAAATAGACTAAATAACTCAACCTTGAAACTTCATATAACACTTCACATGACCTACAAGAAGAATTTTTAAAGCTACAAATATGTGAGAGAATGATACAACAATGGTAAGGAAACAATAGTCATCACTAAGAAAGATCAATCATTCAAGTGAACACACTATGAATAGTCATATAAGGGGTAAAATTATTAGTATTTATTTATCCATGGTATTCAAATTAGTAGGTATTTTCCATCCATAGGTGGAACATCTTTATAATAGCCAATATGGTTAGTTCTTATAGAACCAGAGAGAGAGAGAGAGAGAGAGAGAGAGAGAGAGAGAGAGAGAGAGAGAGAGAGAGAGAGAGAGAGAGAGAGAGAGAGAGAGAGAGAGATCCAAAGGTCACAAGGATAGGTGTCAAACTGAGAAAAGGATTTACATGTGTATAATAATGAATTAGGAGATAAAACATGTAAGGTATAATAGTACAAATGGATTTCCAAAATATGTAACTCATGGAATGTGGCATGAAACTCCTTATTTTGCACAAGAAAACTATCTTCATAATTGCCCCTTTTGTAATGTACCAAAACTAAATAGGGGTAGATAAAATTATTTAAATAATAGGGAGGTGTTATTTACATTATTTTATATGCATTTTATGCATTCCTAATCTCTTTTATTCCTCTAAAAATGAGACATCACTGCCTATAGTCATAAAAACTCCCTTTTTAGACACCTTGCACACCTAGCTTCCAAAATGGTTTTAGTTTCTCATGAAAATAAATATAAGGGTGTTAATGACATGTTTCAAGTCCATTAATGGACTTAGAGGCATTAGTAACACCTTAAAATCAACTTACTTGAAGTTTTCACCTTTCTCACTATCATATTCACTATGCTAGCTTTGACTGGATAAGATGGGAGGCATTTTTTAGATAATTAAGATTTTTTATAAATAAATAAATTTTAATTTGGAGTTATATTAAGTCTCAATATTATCTCCCATGTGATTATCATCTTTAGACTCCTTCTATAACCTATAAAAACACAATAATTATCAAGAAAACCTTATTTTTTACTCCATTTGTATAATACATATAGTAAAAAAAGATGGGGAGTATCTTGAGAGAGTCACATACATAATAACATCACTTCTATAGTAAAAATAAGTAATTTATATATACTAACTACTCCATCTTCTCAAACTAGTCACTAGTAAGGGTTTTCCTGAGTTTAGGCCTATTCTACCCTCTTAGCCATTTTTCATAAATATTTGACATTAAATTATCAACTAAATTCCAAAAAATGGTTTTTTATGACCCTATATAACTTTTAATATCTCCTTTAGTATCCATGCTAGGTTTCTAAGAAGATATGAGCAACCAAACTTCTCTTATCGAGCTTATTTGTCCACTTTGCATAGGTTTGAGTTGTCTTAAATATCAAAAATGGATTATCCATGGATTCAATTTAAGAATTTTATATCATAAATATATGATTTCATCCTAAGAAAACTATCTAATAGGTTATAAATCTCTTTAATATCCATAAGTGAACTTGGACACCCATTTGGCTTTAGGCTTAAATCATGCCTAACAGACCTGTCTACATACCTAAAAGTACAGATCACCTAATTGAGATTATTCCCTATATTCATGATTTTTAATTTTTATTTATATTTAATAAAACTTATCACACATCTTATCAAGGCCAAATTATCTCTTGGTTCATCCTTTTATCCCTACTTTCCAAAACTGTAGGGTTTGCTTACAAAGGGAAGTACCCTCTATCTAAGACAAAATAGAGGGTACCTCCCCTATTTAATTAGAAAATTATAATGTTTTAAGAGTTAATAAAAGTGAAAAATATGATATTTAATCAATTTTGGACCTTTTTTATGTCATTTAACCTTCCAAAATCATTAAAACCCAAGAGAGCCTATTAGGAAAAGACAACATGTAGGGTTCTTTCCTGTGGACTATAGGTTGATTAGAATGTTCTATCTGATTGTTTTATATTGTCAAGAGAATATGGAGACCATAATGGTAATTATTATGGTTCTCCAAGTCTGTTAATCACTTCAACTCCCTACATACCACTTCCCATACCTTGACTGGTCAAGACTATGTGCAATTTTCTTGATTTTATTTTGATTGAAGGGTACCTATAGGTGTATGCTTTCTTAATTAGAATTTGATCATAATGAATAATATTAATATAATAATTACATGATAATTTATCAATTATTTGGATTCCCTCATTTCATTCTTGGGTTATGTACACATCAAGAACCTTAACTCTTTTTCTCTCTTCCCCTCACAATTAGTTGTAGGTCAACTTCTTAGGCAAAAGACACTTGTAGGTGTATATAGGGTCTAAAACACAATATATAATCCTATATAAATGATAATTAGATAATTAATTTTATATTAAACTATATAAAATCATTCAATCTTGGAAACATGGTTTAGTATTGCAACCTTGAGTGAAGAGTCTAGTTGGAGCTCAAATTTTGTAGGTGATATTAACTAAATTCAGTGGCCAAAGGAGCAAGTTGAAGCCTTCCTAGTAAGAAAATAAAAGGAATAAATTACCTTATTAATTTTTAAATTTGGAACCATATGATAGGGATATAGGATTATTTTACTTATAGTGATCCAAAATAAACATGGCATTGTCATAAGACATCTCCAAAAGGACTAGGTGCTCTGTTTTGCATGTTTTAGGGATTTGATCCCTAAACCTATAGTCATCATCTTTGGAAGTGAATTTAAAATTTTCCTAGAAATATATATTTAAAAATAGGTATTATATGATATTTAAAAATTAATATACTTTATAAAAGGTTTCACCATGCACCAACTTCTCCATACAAGTACCTCCATATCTTTGTGGTGCCACCTATAGGTGGACATTTTCACATACAAATAGTGAGGATGAGTAAGTTGGAAAAATACATGGTTTGTGAGATTAAAATGAGTTTTTAGGTTCTTAAAATATCCCAAATAGACTCCTTTAATTATTTATAACCTTATTTAGATCAAACACTCCCTTTTAACATGATTAGTCTTCATGAGATTATTGTGCATGACCATCAATGGTGGAAGACTATGTGTATATTAAAACCTATCTTTTCATGCTCTCTATGGTAACACTTAGGGATTAAATTATTTTTTCATGTTATAATATAATTATAAATACCTTGAGACCATAATTACTTCTCCATGAGTGTATTTCATAGCTTTTTACAACTCACCTATTTGACTGTGTATGATAGTCATAGAGCAAACTGATTGTATGGTGCTTATGACTGAAATTCCATGAAGATAACTTTATGGAAAGAGATTTAAAATGTGAGGGGACAAAAATGACATTTAAAAAATTTAAATAAATCTATATTAACCCTCAAAAACCACTACCAAAGGATGAAGGTTCTAAAATGATGGAAACCTATCTATAACATAAAATGGTGTATTCTCTTGGAACCTAAGATACTTGGATTATAAAAACACATTTAAACATGAAAAAAAATCATGGGGAACATGAGGGGAGATATTCAAATCATATGGATTCAAGATCACCAATTGTATTGTATAAAATCATCTAAATAAGAGTAACACCTATAGGGTTCATAGATTGATAAGAAAATTAGATAGGTCAACTTTTTAGAAATGGTTCATAAATAACATGCCACTATTATTATAAAAATAAGCATCAAATTAAATTTAACTAAGTGTAGAAGACACTCTCAAGAGCATTTTTCCTAAAACCTCTTCTACTGGCCATACCATCTGAAAACCTAAGGGCTATTCTTGCTTTCCAAGCCTAATGAAAGAAGAGAGAAGTGGTTTTCTTAGTTTCTTGGAGAATATATTCAAAATAATCACTATAAATTTTTTTTGGAAGAACAAAGGACATGCATAAAGTGTCATCAACTTTAGGAGGCTGTATAAGTCTGTATACCTCAAGGAAACTCCCCTTTTACTAAGAAAACTACTCTTTATTTTAAAGAATCGACCACTCTTCAATTATAAATAGTTGATTAAGGAATAATAGGACACATGGAACATAACATGACCTTTTTAATCTTTAAATTTATCTAAGGAGGCTGTACAAGTCATTAAATGCTCCTTTTATGGGATTTAAATGGCTAAAAAAGAAAATGATTAAAATGACTAAGACCAAGGATAATATGACATGAAATGACATGAAAAGAATTAAAATACACACTATGACATAATAATAGACCCATAAAAACACCTAAAGATGAAGTTTTTTCCTATATGTTTCCCAATTTGACCTACATGGTCAAATTTGGTCAATGGTAACATTTTAGGAAAATACAAGACTATCCAAGCTAATCAAAGACTCACATGGAAATCAAGGATTCCTCATCATCCTTTCACCCTTATATTATTCCAAAAATATCAATGGTCAAGACTCATAAAATAAAATATTTTCATAAAGAATCTTGGAAAAAGATAATAAAAACATACAAAATCTAAATTTTGAGTCTTCCTCAAAAGATCTATATAGGCAAAATCCATTAAAATATTTCCATCCTAATTGGTAAAAGAGTAAGGCATTAAATGAGACTAGAGGTATCTCTAATAGGGCTATGGATGCCCATCTAGTAGCAGATCAATTCCCATACATTTTCCCTCCATGTTGTTGAGCCATTAATACCTTTTAATGAGCCTAATACCTGATCTAACCTCTATTGCTAAAAAAGAATATGAAATTAAATGAAGATTTAGAAGCACTTCTTACACACACTAGTGGTAATCCATAAGATGAAAGCTCAATATGCCACTTTATATTATGAGACTTTGGTGCCTTCTCTTTTATGCTATATATGAAGATCTCCCTTATAATGTGTTTGGTGTAGAGGAAGAAAATTAACTAATTGGGTTCTAAGTTCTTATAATCACTTTCACTATATAAGCCACCATTTATTGTGGCTAACATGCCCCTTTTTACTTGAAATGGGGGATCCCTCTATTAAAATTATCAAACCAGAGCTCTCAAGTCTATTCTTTTATTTTAGCAGGCTTTGCCTAAACTAGGCCCTTGAGATATTATGTCACCCCATTTTCCCCAAGTAATGTCAATACTTATTTATTTTATGACTAAAATATGCTTCTTTATTTAAGGATTTGCAATGCTGACATTGTAGGTTGGATTTTAAAAGAAGTTCTTGGAGTCTTATTCCTTTCCTAGAGTAGCAAACCTAACACCCTTCATATAAAATCAAAATCTTAATGGTATTCATGTAAGGTATTAATGGATTATGAATCTTTTAATTTTAACTTAGTATTTTTTGTGTTATTTAAAAAATAAAATGGACACTTTGAGGGCACCATGTCACTAGTTGTTAGATTAGCTATTCCCCTAGACCTGTCAGAGATGTTAGACCTTGGGAGAGCCTAGCCCACTCAAAGGGTGCCACATTATAACTTGTTAGAGTTTCTAGTCCCTCAGACCTATCAGAGATGTTAGAGACCAAGAGATCCTAGCCCATTCAAAGGGAACCATGTCATCAATTTTTAGATCAGTGAATCCCCTAGACCTTTTAGAGATGTTAGAGCCTAGGAGAGCTTGGACCATTTAGAGGGTACCATGTTAAAAGTTGTCATAGTGGTTAATACCTTAGACTTGTTAGAAATTTTAGATCTTGAGAGAGCCTAATCCACTTAGAGGGTGCCACATTTCTAGTTTTTAGAATGATCAGTCCCCTAAACCTATTAGATTTTTTAGAGCTCAAGAAAGCTTGACCCACTAAGAGGGCACCACATTGCAAGCTATCAGAGTGGCCAATCCTTTGGACCTGTTAGAGATGTCAAAGCTAGGAGGAGACCAATCTAATCAAAGGATTCCAAGAAACATATCTAAGCCTATGAACAAGTAGCCACCTAGGCCTCATAATGGTTAGAATGTAGTATAAATGGAGCATAAAAACCAATCAGAGGATGTCATGTGTCCCTAAGTGATACCTCACCCTTCATAAAGGTGTAATATTGAGGTATAAAAGTATTCTTAGGCATTGACTATTAATATGAGGAATAATAAGTGGATGACACATGGTATTAGGTAGGAGTTAATTTGGAAGACTTGAGGAGATGTGACACTATGCCTACCATGTGTTGGGAATTAATGAAATAGAAAATTGGGCTTGATTGGATAATTTTAAAATGTCATATTGACATTGTTAAATTTGGTTGGTGATGGAGGATTGTGAACTCTAAATTTAACTCTAGATTATGAAATAAAGATAGGAGATCTAGCCACCAACTCAAATTTTAATTTATATCAAGTGAGCTTACAAATGCCATTAATACAAGAGGATGAATGTGTGCATTTATAAAATCTTAAGAAAATATCACTAATAATTATCATTATATGATTTATAGATAAATTTAACTCCTTAATTTCTAATTCCCATCATACACCTCTGTACATTTTCCCCTATGCTCAATACCTTCTTATTGGCCTTCCATCTTGATACAATGACTGCATCCTCCTCGAACCCCAAGGTCGAGAATAAGTATTAAGATACCCTATTATTATAAGTATTGACCAAGTTAAATATCTATAATGACATGTTTAAATAAATTGAATAGGTACCTAGAGACTCAAGATTTAACAATAATGAACAAGAAAAATTTGAAGATTCTCTTAGAGCCTATAAGAAATAGAGTCTTCACAAGGATGTAACCAAACTAGAGGTGTTCCCTATACCAAATTGTTTAATAAATTAATTTTTACCACCATTAAGTAAATAATAGATTCCATGACTAGATTTACTTTCCCAACTCTGAACCCCAGATCATTGACATATCTAAGAATGCCTACAAGACATATTACTCACTCCCAAATTTCACCTTTTATGATGCTACCAAGGTGAAAACTTGGACTGAAACCTTATAGATATATAATTACTTATAGGATTGGGTTGATAATTTAGATGCTAAGTGGGTCATAAAGGAGGATATAAATGCATACACAGTCCATACCTTCTAGGATGAGGTCTTAGTTGGTATCATTATACTAAATTGATTATTCAGAGCCCAGGACTACTTCCATGTTAACAAGTTATGGGTGACCCTCATCCATA
Source organism: Torreya grandis (assembly GCA_037957365.1). Classification (NCBI taxonomy): domain Eukaryota; kingdom Viridiplantae; phylum Streptophyta; class Pinopsida; order Cupressales; family Taxaceae; genus Torreya; species Torreya grandis. The sequence continues at coordinate 662,033 of JARHVA010002704.1, read as the reverse complement.
TGATCCTCACTAGATCCTTAGTTTTATACATGGGAGGGATGATAAACTTCAATTTAGTTAATGCCATAACATATGCTCATGTAAGAAGAAATTTATACATAATGAGCTACCTTATGGATGTGGTCTATGAGACTCTCACTTTAAAGTCATCCACTTTATCTAGGTGGGTTTTTGAGGATTCAAAAGTCCATGTATTATTTTATAAACTATATGGCCACTAGTATTATAAGGCTATCTATGAGAACTTCTACTTGGTGGTCTACAATGTGATCAATGAGGCCCTAATGCCCCATTTATCACATGGAATCTAGGACTCCATTACAACCACCAATGACTATTGGTAATATACGGAGGGAACTATGGTTTAAATTGAGGACATTATCAAGTATCCCCTCTACTTGCCATACTTTCTCCTAAAGTTCCTATTAGAGAGGGAGATCACTTACCATCTAGTAGAGGGTATTTTTAGCTTTTACATAGGGTTCCAGTAGAAGACATGCCCATAGATCCTTTATTTACATTAGGAACCATATTTATAAGGCCTTCCCTCCCATTTAGAAGATGGTATCTAGATGGGACTCCTTTTCCATAGGGAGAGATGAGTTTCAACATCAGAACCCTAAGGGCATGATCATATATCACTTGAGGAGGTATTCAATCTAACTTAATATAAACTATGACCACCAAGTATAAGACAAAAATAATCTCTACTTGGATGTTGTATATGACTAGGAGGTGCTATCCTATATTATAGATTAAAATAAGAAGAAAGGAAAATATGTCCAAGTAGGCCAATTTTCTCCCCCTCCAACACCTGATCACTCAATAGAAGATCCAACTCTAACTCCTCATATTATCTATAGGATGATTTTTTAGGGTATTCTACCACCATCTCCTCATTTTCCAACACCAACTCCTAAATTAGCTCTTGTTACTCATGCCCCAATTCCTCCACCTCCTCAAGTATCTCCTACTTTTCATGCCCCAATTCCTCTACCTCCTCAAGCATCTCCTACTACTCATGCCCTAGACCCACCACCTCCTCCTATAGTCATTTTAATATCCTAGCCCCAACCAATACAAACCTATATTACTCAATGGTAGGGAAATCAAGTGTAAGTGACTCAATCATTGTCCCTTTGACCCCAGTTCAATAAACCCTAAGGTTCAATGTCACTAGTAGTATATAGGTAAACCTAAAACAAGGCTACCAATAGGCACTAATGTAGGTTCCATACCTTACACCTCTCATTTCCTCCATTTCCCTTCCACACCTTAATTCTTCCACCTTCTAACTCCCAATCGCAACACACCCAGGTTAATCTCCTCTTATATAATCTCCCCAAGTGGTGATTCCTCTTTTAGCCATTACACACCCTCTAGTATTCACCTAGTTACATTTGGCGTTAGTTCTCTAAAGCATCCTCACCTCTTTCTTCCCTTTGCCCTATCCTTAATAAAATTCAAAACCTCCCTAGTGCCTTCTTTAGGTATGCCCTTAGTCTAGGTACCTGTAAACACATCTTCATTAGTGAGTAAAACTACAACCATAAAGATTACATGTCTTATGGGAATAACTATGCCAATAGCCCATTTAGCTATCTTGATGAATCTTTTGGTAGGTCAATAACTTCCATAGTCAACCCCCATGGCTCCTACCATTCTTGCTAGTATTTACACCTTAGCATCTAAAACTAACCTGGGTAAGAGACCCAAGAAAAATTAAAAGGTATCTTTCCCTCAAGATTCAATTTAGAGAACTTCTATTCTATTCTTACCTCCTCTGCTAGATTTAATGGTCCCTCTAACCCTAGTCATGGTGCCTCTACATATTTCTCCTTGCCTACTTCTTTGCATTACCCTAGGTACCCATAGATTTGGATTCTACCAAAAAATATATTCCCTTATTTTAAACACCCCTCTCCCAAGATTCATTTCCCCTGAAGTGGGCATGACCCAAGATAAGTGGTTGGCATAGATGTTCCTAAGGGCCTCCCCTTTTATCCTTCCTTTATTTGTTCCCATGTCCCCTTTTCCTTCATTTATTTCCTCATTCACCATTTCCACTTCCTCCATCCCCCTTTTGCCTCATCCTATACCCTTCACCAACATCTCATCCACCTTTTCAACACATCCCATAACTTGGGGAATGAACTCAAGGTTATAAGTATTAGAGATGACAATCTAGGGTGATCCAAACATGTAGTGGTGCTTTGATTAAGCCTCACGAAGCATGAATATGACTGTAATCATGGAAATATAGAGATGACAATCTAGGGTGATCACCTAAGAGGGGAGCCTAGTGGTATGGAAAACCCATTCAGATTTGTTCACCCTCACCAAGGTGAGGACTTCCACTAGGGAAGAAAATATGGATAAGGATCCACTCTCCATTATCTGATAAACTCATGATATGTGGGATAAACTCCTTTAGGACATAAAAATCTAGGTTCAAACATTATAAGTATAGGTGAATAACTTATTCCCCATTGAGATAATTAGGTAGGTCAAGGACACCCTCTTATGACTCTTCTTAGTTCTAGGGAAGGTGCTAAAGACTATATCAAAGGCCAATGTGTTTATCTGGTAGACCTAGGCTTACATGGAGAGGATTATGGAGATAGATGGGAAGTGTATGAAGATACTAGTGTTGATCAACAAAGGTATGTTCTCAAAATTGAAAATAATGTGCATCTTAGACTTTGGGTTGTATCAGACATATGTTGGGAATATGAAGGTGACTATGTAGGAATGGTTGGTTATGGCTCAAACTGTAACAAAACCTTTGGAATAGGGAAATAAAAATATATTGACCTACTTAAAATAGGTTAATATCTCTATGCTCATACATTTATATTTCACCCTAATGGACATGGGAGAATTTAAAGTCTACTTGGGTCAATTTGACTAGGTCATGAGGGAGAAGTTCATCAAAATAAACAAGGAAGTGACCCAAGTGGTTCTTGAGCTATCCACACAATCCATGATAAGCATAAACTACGTATTTAGGATATAGGTGTATATGGATGATATATTATAAGTGTACCAAAGGTTGGTGACTCAAGTCAAGGTGATATTTAAGGAACCCCTAATGAACCTTGCTAAGATGGATAAGGAATTTGACCTAGCGGAAATCATGTTGGAGGCTAGGGATGAGATATCAAAGTAGTCAGGAGTTGGATCTTCATATCTACATTTGTATATCAACTATGTGGTCCCCCATAGATATTTTTATGGGATTGAGGTCATTTTATTTATTTTTAATTTTGAATTACAGTTTTAACTTTAATGAGTTGCTATTATGGCTTGGGATGTGAATCTCACACTATTTGAGATAATTCCATATTATAATATAGGGGTAAACTAAAATTTTCTTGAAAGTGTTGTTAGATTATATCCAAGATTTCACCTAATTTCTCTTTCATCTCTTTAGACTATAGATTTGGCCATGATTGATTGTTGTAATAACACTTGTTTTTTAATGAATACAATTCTAGTTTTTTACAAAAGGCTTGTTCTACATCTCAATTATCTTTATCTCCATTCTAAATTCTCATCAATGCTAGATTAATTGAAATAATACCTTTCTAATAAATGTGTGTTATGGTTATGATGTGCTCATCTATTATAATCACTTTATGAATTCTCTCATTTATCGTTTCAAGTACTATTAATTTGTGTGTTAACCTACAAGATACCATTGGGTGTTTATATGTAGTTTGATATAAAATCCAAATACTTATATTTAGTGAGAGTTTATATTTGAGGTATGCTCCCTTATTTCCTCAGACTCTTCCCACTATGTGTTCTTTGAGGTATAAAGTTTAGTGAAACATAGTCTATAGTGGTATAATTATGGCAAGGGAACTTAGTTTGATGGTTGATGCATTGATTTCATTCTGAATCTAGAGGATCTCTTTTCCCCTTACTCTCCCCTCTCCTTTTGTGTTTATTTTCAAAGACTAAAATATGCTTTCCCCTTATGTTTAGAAACAAAGGAACATAATACATAAAATTCAAGAGTAACCTTAGATAATTAGATCTATAGGCAAGAATGTCATATTGAACTTTTAGTGGTAGCACCACATCTCTTAGAGACTATTCATGTAAACTCCATTACAAAGTCAAATACCCATAGTCATTCCCTAGGATAATACTAAATTAGTCCTAAAATAGAGGGTGAAATTACATCATTATTTTCATATTCCTCTTTGAGGACTACCCAATCTCATGGGTATTTCACAAACTAGACATTTGGATCAAATAACAGGTCACCTTATTCTAGAAATTATGCCTCTATAGCCATAAACACTTGCCTCAACTTGTGATAGTTGTATAAATGCTACTATATAACTTGGACATAAGTATCCAATATTGAATACCTACTAAAAATAGATGTAACCACCTAGATGCTTCTAGGTTTTGTGTCACCTTCACTCTAGTGCATTTAGATCTGGGTCATGGGTTGTCACTCCTTATCAAAAGGTAAAACCCTAGTTCTTCATCTTCATAGTGGTTATAAAATAAATTAACAATGGGCACATAGTGTCGATCATCCTCAAATAACCCTCTATTAATGAACACTATCTACATAGCTAATACTCTGAACAAGACCTCATAAGTATGTAGTTTCCCCCTATATGTTAGCTTGTGTGAGAATCATGCAATATGTGATAAGTAAAATAGTGACCTCTCTTGTAACATGGAAAATATATCTCTTGGTATTCTCCTTATTACTTCAAACCTATATATGTGTTATCCCTATGGCTGATATGGAAATAGGATAAAATAGGGAAACTTTTCTCACTTGAGTGTTTAATAAAATACTTTTGGTAACTTACCTTATGAATCAATAATAATCTTCTAGGTGAGGAATGAATGAGGGTTGATATTATATTTATACCTATCCCCTTGGATAATATCTTTCATTAAAGCACCTTAGTTGACCTTTAATATATGTTTCATTTGAAAATTAGATGACTTTAGGGAACTAGACACTTTCTTCAATGCAAGTGTCTGATTGGGATGTAAGTGTTTGGATAGTTAAAAAATAGGTGCATGTCTAAAACTTGTAAAGATTGAATAAAGTATGAATACAACATTCTAGGAAAGATAACATGTTTTAATCATCATAATACATAGGTTAGACTAAGAAATAATCAATTAGGCATAAAGAGATAATGTATGTGAGCCTTTTAGCACTAAGAAAGGTCTAAAATCTAAGGTACATCCATGACATGTATTTTCCATGTATACAAGGCTGAGGTGTTATATGATTTATAAAACATGTTTACATTTACCCACTTTTAATCTAGTAATGAAATTATTAGTTTAAATAAAAAAGAATACGTACTTGGGTGTGTAGAATACACCTTGTCTTTACTTGAGTCTAACTTGAGTGTTTTACTGGTGACTAACCTATAACCAAGAACATGTTAAAATATATAATCAATGCATACAATTTTAAATTTAAAACATTGAAATTGAAGGAGAGCAAGGTTTAGGAGTATGACAATTTGATTTTAAACATGCATCATTATGAATCACTAAAACTAGCATTAGGAAAAATATAAATCTATAAAGTGCATATATATAAAGAGATAGATAAGGAGAGATATTAGAGCGCACATTCCCCCAACCTTGGAGAAAATATGAGTTTTCACTTGATAATTTAGATTAGATCAACCATGAAACCCAATCATACTTATAACCTAGTGAGTGTGAGTGAACTAAGTCAACTCACACTATAAAAATGGTGAGGTTGGATGATACAATTAAGTCCAAACTAAAAAATTGAAAAGAATGAGTTATTTAATCACCTCAACCATACCAAAAAGTGAACCAACTATTGCAATATATTGGTTCAATACAATCCATAATAGTCCAACTTGGTGGGTGGTGATAATCCCTAAAAGTGTTTGAAATATAAAATTGATTTGATTTTGAAATATTTTTTGCATATTACATAGCATATGCACCTTAGATATGTGTCATGCTATAACTACATATAACAATGTTACTAATATATAGAATTCTACCACAACTATGTATTTGAATCATATAACTATGAAATTTTGGCCAATTTGAGAGCAAGTTTCCAAAACATGCCCCCAATGTATATGGAGAAATATGAAAATTAATATAAGTTCCAATGTGGAGGACATGTTTCAAAAATATGCCCCCACTGTAATCTGAGTATGTTGAATACTAAATAAGTTTAAAGAACATGTTTCCAAAACATGCCCCCACTATCATCTAAATATGTGAAGCAATGTGGAAGTAATTACTCTATGACATGACCCCATTGATATACCCCCATTTGAGGTGAGTGAATTATCAATTATTAGGTACCTTACCTTAAAAGGATAAGATAACGATGTAAACTATGAATGTACCAAGTAACATATAGAGGGAACATGTCTATGTAGATATATCATTGAATCACAAAGAATGTGATCACACCAAGTCCTAATATGCATGATGTATATCATAGAAAAATTTATATATAAATATTAAAAGCTCAAAAAATAATAAAACACACACACAAGAACCCTCATAAGTAAATCAAAATATAATGTCCAAAGAGACCTCAAACAATGGGAATGTTCAAATTCCACACAATCAAAGGGACATGACTTATTTAAATCTCCACAAAGCAAGAATGACATATTCAGATTTCAACATATAATAAAAATAATATATTCAAATGTTAAATAGGAAAACAAAGGCATGGGGGCCACAAACAATGGAGCATATTTGAATGTTTAAACAAGAAAGATAATAACATGTTAAGACACTCAAGGAAGTGCATAAATGAAAGCATAAGCAACCATCATAAACATATCATATGAGTCCATGGATATGTGTGTTATAAAAAAAAGTTAAGTACATAGCATATTAAGTACACTACAAAATATATAAGAATGGATAAAGGTATGTGTAAGTACATTTATGATATAAAACATGATAATGTAAAGTGACCATACAATGATATAACTTGGATGTATCAAGATCAAAGAAGTGGATGCCCCTAATGTCTAAATGTCATGATTAGAGGGTATACCCAACATCTAAGAGTACATATATCATGCATCTTTGTATGTCTTATCAAACATGTATATAGTTAGTACTCATATGTCATCTACCAACATGGAACCAACAACATATATGCCAAGGATATATTAGGATATGTAAATGCTGAACATATTTTTGAATTTTTGATTTTTTTGCCTTTTTAGGTTTTTTTGGCATATGTGATAGGAAAATATTATCCCATTATCACATCCAATAGTTTCTCATAAATATTTATCCACTATGAAATTGGTTTAATAAACTGGTGACACTATCAAGGAATATGTACATGTGTGATATTTATCACCATAGTATCTATGATTATATGCATATGTAAATTATGACTATGTGGTTTTGAAGTAAAAATCATAGGAGTAAGGGTTAGTGGAATCCATATTTTAATTCTCTATTATTTATTTATAATATGAGTAGTAATAACATGTGTAAGTGCTCTGGATATCTGAATATGGTGTGTAGCAGGTGAGAATTCTGTGGAATCCACTATGGACCTTTGATGTAGTGTTATCTCAAATACTGGCTACCTGGTAAAGGGAATTGCATATTACTTACCCTTTTATATAGGATTAACTTTATGAGGTTTCATATTTAATTTCTTGTGTATGAATTTCTCATGCTCAAGAGGATGTTCATATGGAATTCTAGAAACTATAAAAGATAATGATCAAAGTGTATGTATCCAAGGTCATCCCAATAACATATTAAAGACACATGTGAAAGGTGTGGAAGGTATAATTGAGAAGGTAGTAACCACATGGGTTAGACCCACTTATAGAGGTAAGTCAATCTCACCAAAAACCTACTGTGAGGTACCATCAAATATTCTAACTAATCTATTCGAAAGATGTAAATCATGATTTATATAACCCAAATGGATAAGTAATGTAATGATATACACATTTTCACTTACAAAATTATCAATCATAATAATTTGTATAGGCTGGTGGTCAAGGTATGCTAAAATGGATAGGGAATGAATATCTAAGTCATCATCCCTAATCTCACAATCATCAAAAGTAATATATTATCTCTAAACTATAGGATGCATATGTTTTGTATAGGTACCAATAATAAAATCCAATGGGTGCTCATAATGAGATGGAGGAGGGTGAACATTATATGTAATTTTCACTTCTTGATCCTTATTTGAATGATCCTGCACAATATTTTTAAATATTTTTTATTTGTGGTGGTCACTAGGTTATGAACCTAGTTCCTTTAGAGTATCATAAAATGTAATATTTTGGTCACATATGAGGTATTGGATCTTATGATTCAAGGTAAAACATATGTTTGTAGAATGCCTAGGTCCTTAGTTATAATAATAATAATAATAATAATAATAATAATAATAATAATAATAATAATAATAATAATAATAATAATAATAATAATAATAATAATAATAATAATAATAATAATAACAATAACAATAATAATAATAATAATAATAATAATAATAATAATAATAATAATAATAATAATCATTCATATCATACCCTTTGGGTATAGGTCTATTCATATCAACCTCTATAATATTAGGGAGAGACATAATATGACACTCTATAAGTTATAGGATTAATGAAGTGGGGGACTTAGGTAATGGTGTAAATGGTCTCTGTGGTGCATTGGATAAGACAATATTATTAGGTTGTTGTGACACAACACTAACCATGGTGGTTTTTTATTTTTTAGGCTTAGGAGGTTTGACCTTATAACTTGGTTTGATAGTAAACTTAGTATTGTATACAAATGTAGTTGGTGTATTATTTACATAATTAAGTTTATTTAGTGAGATAAGTCTCATTCCATGATCATGAATAATATGGAATATACCATCAAATGATTTTTTTTTAAAAAAATAATAGACTCATGTAATGGGGCAAGAAAATTTTTATTGAATATGTATTAAGTTATTTATCTACCATAAGATAGGTCATTTTATCCAACATTATCCTTTATCTCAAGACACATTCATTGATAGTTTCATTGGTTCCTTATTTTATTTTTTCAATTTAGGCATAGGAAAAAATTTCAATAATTTTAATAGATAAGTGTGCCAAAAAATGATCTATATGGGGTTTGAAGGCATTTGTTGATTGAGTTGGTAAATCATAGAACCACCTTAAATCATAGTCTTTTAGGCTTATTAGAAACAATTTGGTCAAAAGTTTATCATTGGAGGCATAATCAAGGCATGCCACATAAAAATATCAAAAATGTTATTCAAAATCACCCTTACCATCATAAAATGTGAGCTCAGTGAAACTAAACCAATTGGCAAGGGGTACAAAGATATCTTTGGTAAAAGAGGATTGTGCAACACCTTTTGTGAATCAATGACATAAGGTGATTTAATAAAATTTTGCTCAATATTTGTAACCTTAGTTTTAAATTTTTTTATATATTGGATAAGATCTTTCACCTATTGGTATTTTAGGTTAGACATTTGAGAAGTCACCAAAAGAGGTGTAACCATAGGTTTGGTAGATATTGGCATTGAAAATAGTATTTGAGTTGAAGTATTTTGGTTTCCAATATAAGATGTGTAAATAGTAGTTTTAGGTAACAAGGTTGAAATACATATCTCATGCCCCCACTAGAAGTATGGATTAGTAATGTGCTCAAAGGTAGGGTTGTTGATATATGGGGATGAACCATAGATTGAATAACATGATCAATAGATGGACCTATTTTTTCATCTATGATTTTTGATTTTTTAGTTTATAATATTATTCTTGGGATTTCATCAAGGTTTTTAGGGTTTTGATGAATATACTCATGAAACATTTCAATTTATTTCACTTTCTCATGATCTATTTGCTCATGCTCATCATTTTCATTAGACTCATGGTTTTCATTATCAAAATATTATTCTATAATAACTTCATAATTAGGTATTTCATTATTAAAATTAGTACCATCATGATCAATAAGATGATATTCCTCATTAGTTTTAGACATCTTAAGTGGTAAGATTGGAATCTCAATGTGTTCAATAGGCACACCTCCCAATCTAGGGCTATATATATATTGCATGAAAAATATATAAGTAGGAAATGAAAAATTATAGAAATATGAAACCCTAGCTAACTAAAAATCTTGGGAATCAATTTTTTTCATTCATATGAATTGGATTCACCAAATGTTTATAATTAAAAATATAGATGTGGGGAATCTAGGGTTAAAAGAGTATAACCTAGGGCACAAGGATGGTAGACTATCTTTAGAGCAAGATGATTATTTGTGAAACTTATATAAACATATTTTGAATTTATTATGATAAGATTTTAAAGATAAAAAGTTAAAATATGATATATATTGCAATAAAAATGAAAACAAGATACTTAGCTGATTTTGATGCTAATATATACCTGGATATGGAATAGGTAGAAAGTGTACTGAATCTAGATTCTAGAATAGTCACATAATTTTGGAAATTGTGCTTTATAGCTATAGACACTTGCATTAACTTGGGATAATTACATCAATGCTACTATCTAAATTAGATGTAGGTGTCCAATATGAAATATCTACTAAAACTTGATGTAACCACATAGATTCTTCTAGATTCTATGTCACCTTCACTCCGGTGCATTCAGATTTAGGTCATGGGTTATCATTCCTTGTCAAATTACAAAACCCTAGTTATTCATCTTCATAATGGCTATGGAAAAAATGGGTTAGTTGGCACATGGTGTTAACTACCCCAAAGATGCATATATCAATGAGCACTACCTACATAGCCAATAATCCAAAGAGGGCCTCATATTTATGTAGTTATCCCTTATGTGTTGGCTTGTGTGAGAATCATACAATGTGTGATAAACAAGTACAAGATTGACCTAACTTTTAACTTGGAAAATATATCTCTTGGGATGCTCCTTAAATACTTTAGACTTGTAGATATGTTATCTATATGATTGATATGGATATATGAGAAAATAAGGAATCTTTTCTCACTTGAGTTCTTGATAGATTTTTTTTAGTAAGTTGCCTTATGAGTTACTACAAAGTTTCTAGGTTAGTAATGAATAAGGGTTGATTTTATATTTATACCAATCCCATTGGGTAATATATCACATTAAAGCACTTAGGACAACCTTTAGGATATATTTCATTTTCAAATTAGATGACTTTAGGGCACTAGATACTTGCATTAGGGTAGGACATTTGCATCAATGCATGTGTATGACTGGGATGTAATTGTTTGAGTAGTTAAAAATAGGTGTAGGTTCAAAATATTTAGAGATGGAAGATAAATAGTTTTAAAAAATTCTAGGAAATATAACATGTTCTATTTATGAAAATACATAGGTTAAACTAAGAGATAATAAATTAGGCACAAAGAGATAGCATATATGAACCTTTTGGCAATGGGGAAAGATTAGAAGATAAATGTATGCCCATTATATGTATTTTCTAAGAACATAAGACTGAGGTGTTATATAATTTATAAATAGTGTCTAAACTTATTAAATACTTTGGGAGATAGAATATTATTTCTCAAACACATGCATTTCATGAGGTATATGAGTGTGATGCATGACATACTTATACATGTATTCTGAGATGTTAGATTCCCTTCTACCCAGTGGTCATGCCTATATTAGGGTAATATTACTCTACAAGTTACATTATAACAAGTTATCTATCTATTAACTCTTCACCATGTCAAGTTACATATTTTATATATGCCTTTCTAATTACTCACATATTACATTGTGCTACATATGCTACTTTGATATAATATTAAATTGATACATATGAATGGAATATACATGTTTCCACTTATTCTGTGCTCCTTTGATGTTATTAATTTATTTCATGATAGGCTTGAAATTTATTACTTATTGTGTGTCGCCCTTGGTCCTTGTGTGCAACAATCACTTGAAGATCTTTATGAAATTTGTACTTAGAATGTGTGATATTTAACATGTCCATTGATTGTGACCCTTAACCTTATATGTGTGATGTTTTATTGTATGTGTGAAATTTTAATATGTCCATTACTTATGGCCATGGGCCTTATTTTTTATGAAACAATTAAACATTTCCCTTATTTATGACATTATAAATGTCCTTTACTTGCAACCCTTGGTGTTATTTATGGTGACATATTATTATCCATTGTATATGGCCCTAATTCTTATTGTGTGACATTATGTGACATTGTGTGTTGTGTTTTTTGTGTTTACTAATATTTATTAATGGTTCCATGATATATATCATACAATTTTATTGTGTCATCTACTTTAGAAATGGTTTCTTCACTACATGTCTGACTGTTATATTTATCTAGACATCATACTTGAATGCATCACATTCAACATGATACATATAAGTTTTGATGACAATTAAATTTATATGATAAAATTATTACCCATGATTATATCTTTATCACAAGATGTAATTAACTCTTATTTTTATATAAGTGAATTTAATGCTACATCCCTCATCTCAAAAGTAGGGCATCACAATGGGATTGTATTAGAGATTCACACCTCTATGAATAGAAAACATAGATTTTAATAGAGTACATGGTTTAAAGATACAAAATACATGTTATTTAAATATTGAAAGTAATGAAAATTCATATTATATAATAGAGTATAGGTTTTCAAATATTCAAAGTAATTTAGAAATCAAACACATGACAAATATTGGAATAGTGATACATATTATGGGGGCAAATGATATGCTTATGAACTCATTTTTTAAAGAATCAAAGTACATAATCATATGAACTTGAATGAATATGCATGGGCATATGAAATATAATTACAATATAAAAGTTATAGTTTTTAAATATAGATACAATTGAGCACATAGGTGTATGACATTCTATATCATTGGCACAAATTCAAGGGGAATGATACTTATTCATGTACACTATTAAAAGTTCAAAGTTATAGTTTAAAAGGAATGATACTTATTTATACACACTTTTCAAAGTTAAAAATTATAGTTTCAAAGGAACAATGCTTGCTTATGAAAATTTTAAAATTTCAAAGTTACAATTCCAAAGGCATGATGCTTGTTCATGCATAATTAAAAAGTTATAAATTACAAATTCAAAGGATAAAATGTTTATTTAAATCCAAAGATATTAGAAATGTGGTCATGACGGGAACATGAGTATTATTTATCCATAATAATTGGGGTATCTTATCAAATATAAGGTGTATTTTACACATTCAAGTTCATTATTTATCCTTTATTCTAGTCACATGTAATTGAAAATGTTAATTATTAACACATTTTAAACCAAATGACTTGTACCCAAATACATGAATCTTATTCATCATTCCTTTAAACCATTTATCTATGTGTAGGGTTGACCCATTATTTTTCCTCATTGATACACAAAACTTCCTAAGTCAAAATATTAAACTACACACTATCCTCAGACTGTCTCAAACTAAGGATAATTATCCTTGATTTTACAAGACAAGCCTATGCTAGGCATACATGACATTTCTATGGGCCTGTCCACCTAGAGTAGATGTGTCTAAATAATGGCTATTTTACAAATTTTGAATTATTATTTTGGGTCTTCCTACATGTTTCATAAGGTAGACAAAAGGAAATTATCAAAAGGTTTTCTTATAAATACACATGAAAGCTCATTCATTATCCCCACTTGGCTACCACTTGGTTCCTAACTTAAATAATATTTAATATTGATAAAATATTCCCCATTATTTTTAAATTTAATATCACTCACAATGAATAACCATAATCCAAGTCTAAAGCATCTCAAATAAAATTAAGGGATATCACTATCAAGTATTAAATCCATATTTCTAGTTGCATACACATAGTTAAAGAACACATTTTCACAATCACTCTGAGTGGGATAATTATGTGGGATTGATTTCCCTCCTTTCAGTATTAGATTCATAGGAAATGGTCAATCGTCAATCGTATATGTTTTAATGTTTTAGGTTGACTTTAGGGTTTCAAAAATAAAATAAGGATTTTTTTCACAATGTAATTTGAATAATGATATCTTAGTCTACTTAATATAGACAGGCACAAAAGGCATAATAGGCATATTTTTGTCATATTCAACACAAAAAGTATGAAGTCAATAGATTCGAGTGACCTATGCTATATTAACCTCAATTGGTCATGCCCAAAAATATTCTTAGATATTACTTTTGATCTTTCATTATCAGAGTTAAAATTTTTCATTCTTTTCCTATCACTCAATTATCACAATCAACTAGGATAAGTCTATGGTCAACAAACAAAAATGACCTATGTTGTTGTTTAAATATCACAAACCTATCTTAAAATAGTTTTAGATTTTAATCCTGACCATGCACAATCATATATTTTGCTAACCACTAAAAATATCTAGATAGTTGATGAAAATACTGATTTGAGCTAAATACATTTCTTCTTAATGTTTTTGAAAAATAACAATTTTCCACATTTACCAATTTTCAAAATAAGAATTATTATTATTTTACATCTTTAGCATTCTGATAACTATCAATGTTTATACCTATTAACACAACTTATTTATTTTTAAAATAAAAAATAGGGTAAAATAGATTAATTAACATAATAATAAATTTCTTTATCCCTAGATATCTCTAAGTAGTATTGATAAGCATATCTAACTAGATTACCCCACCCTATACCTAGATCAGGGTATATTGTTTAAAGTGATTATGAAAACACAGATGCATAAACTATGTATTGTACTTTGAAATTGATAAGACACAAATTGGGTGAATTTTAATAGATCCTATGTTTTGTAGCATAGGCACACCTAAACATTAAACTCATCATACCGATATATCAAGTAAATAATTTTGTGTTCACTCAAGGTATAGGGGGAGTACTGAGTCATAATTAGTCTAGTTGCATGAATATGTCATAAGTCTACTCTACTAATACAATGAAGTGAAATACTATACTATAATCATACACACATGGATATAAAATTATTTGTAGTAAATTTAACACTAATATTTGAATGTTTAATAGGTGAGAATCCATTCATAAAACTATTTCTAAATTAATATAGAAACCATTACATAATCAAATTACAAGGGTAGACTATCACTTGAAAAAGCATGTAAACCTTCTCATTAAAGTTCAAAATGTATTCCATAAGTTCATATATATTTACCACGAATTAACTAACATTGGTTCACTATTCCTATGTGATGTGGATTCATGTAGGGGATACCACTCCATGAATGAATTACGGAAGTAGTACAAGGGTTTGCATAACTAAGGTATGAAAAATTATTCTCCAATACACCACACTTGGAGTTTAAATAATTGGAAAGAGAAATTACAATCCTTCTTATAAGATTCCCTTTGTCTTATACTTAATGAAACAACCAAAACCAACCTAATAACTAAAACAACTACATATTTTGAAATGAAGGTTTACCTTACTCATCCTAACCAACTAGGAGAGAATCAAGGATATGGTTAGTGACAATGAGAAATACTTACTTCCCACTTATTTCAATACACACATGGTAAAATTCAAACTATAGACTAAATTATATCCCATGCTTTCTCATCGTTCCTCATATTTTACCCTAGTTTGGATTCATGGATGATATTAATATAATTAAGATGGAAATTTGAAATGTAATTAAGATCAATACATATGAAATTCAAGAATACATATAAATGTAAATGATTGATAATTTATTTTTATGATTTGATAAGAGAATATGCTAAATATAGAAAGTACTAAAGAGATCAATATACTTAGATTTTTTGGTTGAATGTTTGACTATGAATATTTTATGAAAGTAGAAATTAGGGATAAGTATACCTATGGTTTAATTATTTTAAGAATTGATCTACTTCCTATGTTATGTTAGTGCCATAGAATCGGGTCAATATTACTGGCCAATACCAACTTATTGGCTAGTACTGACTTGGGTGGAAGTGTAGCACAATCATTATATAGTCACTTACATATGTATTTTCTTACTATATATTTACAACTTAAAATCTAAATATGTGGTCATATCCATATATTAGTCTCCTTTGATCCATAACATAGAGCCAAAATCAAGTGTGTGTGGGACAATCAAGTTTGGTTGTGTAGAGTGAATGTGCATAGATGTATTCAGATAGAACAATAATGTTAAGGATTAGTTTGTTACATTGTGTAAGTTTAGATATTTAGAGAGAGGTATATATTATATTGGTTAGTTATTATATTGGTTATTCAAATATAGTATGATAAAAATATATTCATTTAATAGTCAATTTATTAGTGTGTGTTATTTATGAGAGATATTTGTGGAGATTGTATCTCCCCAATTATAGGAAATAAATTTCCTATATATTTTTAAATGATATGTATGATTTTAATATGCAATAGAATACAAAAAAATAATATGTGAAAATTATTTCATCTAATGCTTGGTTCTTTTAATTTGCATTGATTTTTTACTAATCTAAACCAAATTTATTATCTGGTATTAGAGTAGTGTTTGATCCTTTGCAATGGTTGTTTGATAAAACTTAGAGGGGTAGCCTCATGTTTATACATTGCCCTTATTCACACACACACACACACATTGTGAGATATTTGTATGATATAATATCTATAGTGCATTTATTTCAAGCTTTGTATCCATGATTCACATTGAACATCGACATAAATTTACACTGAATGCATTGATTGGTTTCCATGTCTTAGATATGGAACTTTGAATGCATTTCTTGACTTCCATCATACATATAATGATATCTCATGTCTCTACTATATCATCATACCTAACAATCACATTGTTCATTAATTAAGAGTCTTGATCTGTGTATTTAAAGGATTTTTTGTTGATAACTCTACATCTATGATTTTAACATAACAAACAAAATTAGTTTTGGAAAATCTATTCAATGTTGACCTATATAGTAGTGTCAAGTGTCATGGCATCATATTTAATTTTCTCAAAGGTTTTGGTGCATTGATTTTGATTAGAATTTACATTTCTCAACTTCACATTGGGCTCGAGCATGTCAATTTCATTTTGAACTGATTCTAATCACTATAGTTTGCATTGATTTTGATTGGAATTTACATTGCTCAACTTGACATTGGGCTCGAGCATGTCAATTTCATTTTGATCTGATTCTAATCACTATAGTTCTGGTCTCCATGACTCTTTATGACATTTCACCATCAGATCAAGACTTTTGATATCTTCCTTGCATGGTGTACCATAGACAAAGTATTTTAGTTCACAGTCACCGTGTACCTACCTTCTCATGTTTTGGATATCAAATTCTCATGTATCATTTCTAATTTTGATTAGCTTTATCATTCTATTTGGTAGACAAAGATTTGTTTTGGTTTGGATTTTCATCCTCTTCTACATATGGTGATCCTTCTAGTCCAATAATTTATGCATTTGTTGACCGTTCCAAATCCTGTATAAATTAAAAAGATGTCTTCATTTAACTATGAGTTATGTTTGAGTTTAGGACATAGTCTTAATTATATATTTTTAGTTTAATAATTTTTAATTTGTAACTAGTTTTATATGTTCAGTTGGTTAATATTATCTAAGTTTCATTAGGTCTTTTAAAACTGTAAATGGTATATTATTCTCAAAATAAAATGAGTCATATTTTTGAGTTTATTAGTAAGTCTAAGTATTTTTTAATAAGTCATTTAAAAGTTTGGGCTATTAAAAAAGAGAGCCAAGTTTTAGTAATAAGAGTCAATTCTAAGGTAAAAGAGTCAAAATAAAAATTAAGTCAAAATTTAAAAATCTTTAATTAAATAATTGACTCATCATTATAAAAAAATGTAAAAAATAAAAAAATATTGGTAACTAAATGCATTATCACTTGTACATGACGTCCAAAGTTGTATGTCCAAACTATGGTGAGGTATTTCTCCTTGAATTAATGCATCTAAGATTCATCAACACTTCAACTGAGTGGAGTAACCTCTTCAACTAGGAGGAAATAGAGGATGGAGGTTCTAAAGCCTCTTGTCAGTTACTAATGATGGGCCCTAAGAAGATTTGGTGACATATATAGTATGATGTGTTTTTCATTTCTTCTATGTGTTTGAAAAATAAGAATCTAATAATTTTATTATTTAATATTTATAATTTGTGTGTAATTATAAACATAATTCCCTGATGTGAGAACATAGTGAAAGGACAAAAGCACCAATGTAAGTTAGTTCATGGATCTTGAAAATGTTTGTGGTAAGATCCAGAAAACCATTGAAGGTGAATAATTGATGGGTCCTATTCATGTCAAGGTTTGTAGTAAACCTAATTAAAACCATGGAAGGAGTAAGTCTTTCTTTGTATCAAGGTCATGATATAAATAGGGCATGCCATAGGGTGAGCATACTACAGGTGAAAGTGTGAATATTTTTGTACCATGTAAAAACTAAGTGGGGGAAATGTTAGGTATTAGTTTATTACATTGTGTAAGTTTGGATATTTACTGAGAGGTAAATAGTATATTGGTTAGTTATTAGATTGTTTATTCAAATATATTATAATAAAAAATATATTTGTTTAATAGTCAGTTTGTTAGTGTGTGTTGTTTTTGAGAGATATTGGTGGAGATTGTATCTCCCCAATTATAGTAAATAACTTTCCTATATTTTGTAAATGATCCTTATGGTTTCAATATGCAATAGAATACAAAATATTATTGTTTGAAAATTATTTCATCTGATATTCAAATCTTTTAGTTTTCATTGATTTTTTACTAATCTAAACCATGTTTATTAAATCAAACCACATTAATTGTAGTAAAATTCTTACTTGAAAGAAATGAAAATTTGATTCATAAATGAAAGAATAGGGAATTAGAGTATAATTTACTACAATGCAAGTATATAGAGTATATACATGGAATAACCTATCTATATTATAACTATGTATTACATCAACCAAACTCTTGAGGGTTCTATGTGTGATCTGAGACATATGTTCATATTTAACATGCATAATAGAAGATTAGTGATTACTAATTTGTAGTTACCAATGAGGATGTTGGTAGCACATCATTCTTATCATATGTGGTGGATTGTAACTAATAAAATAATTAATGTCTAGGCTATCTCCAACGACTTCCAATCTTGAAATCCTATTTTAGTGGTAATGTCTAGTTGGATGATTTAAATTATCCATGTGGCCAAGTCTTGCTAACACATGGTTGTGATAAAATGGTCTCCAAAGGAATAAGCAAGTATATGAACATGTGCTAGTGAGGTAAGTAGGACTATGAGCTATGAAGTGCATAGCGAGGTGTACAAGCTACAATATGAGGATATAAATGTATAAAAGTTTATGGGAAGGTGTGGGAATTATGTGTAAGGTTGTTATCAAACTCCAAGAAAAGGAATGCACATGATTATTTTAAAGGTGAAATCTCTACATAATAAAACAAAAAAGGGGTGTGTTCATTTGTGTAGTAGTTGTGCACATATCATTCACCCTTTATTGAAGAGTAATGGTCTCCATTACATCATTACATAGTTGAGGGAGATGCACTTAAAGTTGATGATAAGTGTACCACTTAGATTTGTTAGATTACTACCCAAAATTGACCACTTGAAAATTTTGATGTATGTCATGGTAAGTGCACATGTCTATTTCTATTACTTCAATGATCTAGTCGTTCACTTCAGGGTGCAAGTGTTTAAGATCCAAATCAAAAAGATGTGTTCCTATTAGCTCAATAAGTGGCATAATATAAGTATTAATGATTTTCACATTAAAGTCTAGGTACATGCATAAGCACTAAAGTAGATCAATAATGAAAACATTCTCACTAGTTACATGTAGAATGGTGTAAGAACCATAGAATAGAGGCTTGATCTCCTAATGTGGACCTTTGAATAATTCCATATGAAGGTGAAATCAAAACTTATCACCAAATCAAATTGAATAAGGTTTGTGGTTTGCATCATGGTTCCCTTTATACTTTTCTTGTGTGTGAGATAGGATTTGTTAAACCTATTGGTGAATAAACTGGATGTGTCATAGAAAATTATTAGCTTTCTCCCCTTTCTTTTCCTATGTGCATGACTCTATGATAGTTAGTGTGTGGTAAGAGATGTCTATAGGTTCTAAATGTTGAAACCTAATACATGTCTAGAATAGACTATGACCTATATATATGTGGAGGGATATTTTCTAGGCATGATTAATGTACAAGAGATTGTCATCCCAAGTGTGAGAATGTGCATAGTTGTACATTCATAGTAGATGAATAAGTGTGTGATTAACCACTTAAATTTTCCCATCTATCTATGGATGAAAAGTTGTTAATTGATCTAGCTATGTACCCATAAAGTTTGACAATGTTTGCAAAAAATTACTCATAAAGCATGGATGCTAATCAAAGATGATGGATGTTGGAAGTCCAAAATGAACCCAAACATGGTTGAATAAAGCTTTCATAATGCTAGATATGTTGATGTATTTCTTGTATGAAACCATGATATCCATATTAGAAAACATATCCACTATAACAAACACATCATCATGTTGTCATCTCATCATAGGTAACCTAGTCATGAAATCCATGATGATAGACTCCCATAGTTTGGATAGAACTGATATAGGTGTATAAAGTCCTAACTTCTTATTTGTGAGCTTGGTGATGCAATAAGGAATTCAATACTTGGTGTGGAATTCCACATCTCTATCCATGTGAAATGAATATAAATACAACTAAAATATAGATAGAGTCTTTCTCATGCCAAATTTCTTGAGGCCTTGGAAGAGTGTGCCTCCCAAATGAGTCATTGGCAAGGTGTTCTATTAGGAACACAAACATGTTTGAGATTGAAGAGAATATGGTTAGATAAGTAGATCTCCTAAACTTGTTTACCTCATGTTAGGTTGGTGTAATTTATTACAAATTCTTGATCAGTTGAGTAGAGGGGTATTCAATCTATGAATTTGTGGTTATACATACCTAACACCATGGTGAATGTAGAACTAATGGTTGGCTAAGGAAATATGATACTTTGTTATCCATCCCTTTCTTGTGATTGATCATGAGATGGAACTATTATAGATAAGTCATCCATTTCATGTGCTATGAATTCTACAACTTCTTCTACATAATAGGAATTGAAGTATCTTGTGGTCTGAATGAATAACTATCTCC
This sequence comes from Torreya grandis, assembly GCA_037957365.1. Classification (NCBI taxonomy): domain Eukaryota; kingdom Viridiplantae; phylum Streptophyta; class Pinopsida; order Cupressales; family Taxaceae; genus Torreya; species Torreya grandis. The sequence goes on along the minus strand of JARHVA010002704.1, from coordinate 640,799 downwards.
TTCCCTAGAATATAGTGTCACCATTACTTGATTTCTTGCACAATAACATACATTTATTTATCACAAGTGGAGTACCTTTGCACCATGTTATTGAACATATCTAAGTGGTATGTGACCAAATATCCATGATGCATGAGCACTAGACTGAGTGCATAGTTAAATGTATTCATGATAATCTCAAAGGCATACATAATGTTGGGCATTATGAGAATAAACACTATGTAGAGGTATTACTTGAGTAACTAAACAGTGTGATGCTGTGTATGAGTCCACTAAAGCTTGGCTTTTTCATGTGTTATCTATATTTGAGCATAAGAGATGTGTAATATACCAAAGAAAAACCTATAGTAGAAGTTATCAAGTCTAAAGAAATTTCTTAATTCTATGAGATTGCACAGATTTGGCTAATCTTGGATTACCTTGATCTTCTCTAGATTTTCATGGATGCTTGTGTGATTAATGATAAGTTAAATTACAACTTGTGTTGATGTAAGGTGTCTAAGATGTGTGAGATATGATCCAAGTGCTCCTCTAAAGTCTTTATAAAGATGATAATGTCATCTAATTAGATGATGATGAAGGAGTTGAGGAAAGGACTAAATAGATCATCTATCAAGTACATGAATGTGGCTGGTGTATTCACTAGGATGAAAGTCATGAGCAACCATTTGTATAATCCTTCATGTGTCTTAAATGTTATTTTATAGACATATTTAGGATGGAATATAAATTAATGGTAACCTAACTTTAAAACAATCTTGGTGAAGTATTGAGCACCTCATAGCTAGTACATAAGGTCATAAATGCATGAAAGTGGATATTGATTCTTCATTGATATCTTTTTGAGTGTGAGATAGTTTGTGTAGAGTCATCAAGACCCATCCTTAGGTGTGAGGACTATAAAAATCCTATAAGGTCAAGAGATAGGTATGATATTTCCATGATCAAGGAGATCTTACATTTGGCACCATATTTCATCATTCTCCCAAACTAATCTATGATATGGGGGGAATTTAGATGAGGGAATCTAGGTACCAAATTAATGTAATGTTTTGCTATGTAGTGTGTTATAAAGACTTCAATCTTGATGAATAATTCACTATGATACTCTAATAACTTGTTGAGTTATTGATACTATGACATTGTATGAGTGTTACATACTGCCAGTGTGTGATTTGTCATCTACTTTGTAGGTGTGTTAGGGAAAACCATGAACAAAATGAAATTTTATGTATGAAAGATAAGTTTATAACATTTATTGGTAGAAAAAAAAGTGATTTTAGTCATCAAAACCAAATCAAACATGTGATAGAATTTATATTTCACATGAATAGTCCAACATTGTGGTTTGACTTGATATGTAGCTTTATAATCATAAAGGCACAATCCTCCTAGCTATACTCTAGATGTGTGATGCCAAAAGTGATGTTATCCTCCATAATATTTAATTTATAATAAAAAATGAAATGTCACCAAACCTATATATTTCCCCTAATATCATCAACCTAGATAATATGGATTAGGGTGTGAAGTAGTGGTAAGACCAAGGAGTTGAGTTATGGATTAAAAAATGATGTTCTTCTGAATACCATTATTGATAATGACATGGATAGGTTAACCCCTCACCTAAAATTGCTATGGAAGAGGCATTCACACTCCTCAAATATGTTAATTATAGTGGTGTTGGTGCTTAGACATGAGGCACTTGGATCAGTGGTATCCATTAGTATGGGTCTTGATGTCAATTATGTTAGCAAGGACTGTTACACATAGTATTTAGAGTCATCATGGATGGAAGAGCAATGTTGATAAAACCACTTATCATCAAAATTATTATTTCCTTTATTTTAATTAGAAGTCACTAGCCTTCAAGGGGATATGATGTGGAGTTGTGTGAGGGTTGATCCTTATGCACTGTGTTGGATGAAGAGGTGGTATGTTACTTTATTTTTGCCTTGGATTAAATAGTGGTGTTGTTGTGATATGATTGTCCCAAAGTGTTAAAATTCAATATCTTTAACTTCACATAAATATAAGGTGATAGCCCACTAATGTAATTTAACACCCTATGTTATTTAATCAAGTCATCTTGCAGGTGCATAGAGTAGTCATGGAATATGTTGGTGTAATATTCCATTGACTAATCCTTACACTAGAATAGTTATTTAAACTTGATGTATTCATATTAAAAGTGTTGGAGAGGGTATTATTCCTCCTTAAACATATCAAAAAAATATTCCATGATTTGATTTGAATCCACTCTTATGCACACTATTCACTAAAGCTTTCCCACTAGTAAATAACTAGAATGGACATCTTTAGTATTAGGAATGTGATATTTTCAGCATTAGTGAAGTAATTAACTAATAAGCACACATCTATTTATTTTATCTAGTCATACAATGATTTGGAATCTATCTTGACTTCAAATAAAGGGATGTTAAGAATAACTTATATTTTGAAGGGTTTTTGTTGCTAAAACCATTGTGGAGCATGATGCTAAGATGGGTGAGAAGATGTTGGGTTGAGTTGCATCATAAACTCATAAAACTGACCAAAAATATTAATGCACTATGCCTCTAGTGCATTGGTGATGAGAATTTGAATTTCTAGGCTACCTCAAGTTGATTATGGGCATTGACCATCTTAATTTTGCAATGAAATTATTATAAAATCTCTAAAAACTAATTGACTATCAAACCTTCTCTCTCATTGCACTTGTGTGGTTACAAGCATATAAATTATGAGAGTGATTCTATAATACCAACTAATGAATGAAATTGATACGAAATGATTTGTACCATGGATCCCATGGCTAAGTGTGTAGGGGATAACTAAGTTTGGTTGTGTAGAGTGACTATGCAAAGATGTATTTAGATAGAATAATCAAACACACATTCAATAGAGTGGAAGTATTTTAAGAAATATAACTTATATTCATAAATGACATAATAGGGAATAAAATTATAATGTACTATAGTGTAGGTATATAGATTATATGTGTGGAGTAAGCTATTTGTGTTATGAATGTGGATTACATTGATAAGACGTATAAGGGTTCTCTTATGAGGGCTAGAAACCTAGAAAAAGGGGGAAGTGTAATAGGCTAGAATGACCCTAATCACTCCCACTTTATGAATGGCCATTACCTATGTATCCAATACTGCAAGGAGGGAAATAAAGTCACATGTAGTTATCCTACCTAATGTGATTATGATTTTTATCATTTTCTATGTGTATACAGCTAATGATTAGCTTTGGTACTTGAAATTTTTTTCTTTGACTTGGATTTTAAGTGCTTCAGACTTGGATTATGAATGCTCCTAGTAATATGTATGTGAATTAGGAAGAATAGGGAAAAATCTACTTAGTGTGTGATAGTGTATAGATGTATATCATATAAGTGCTAGGTCATTTTGAATGAGACATTGATTTGTTTATATATAGATCCATTTGAATAATTCCTCACACCATTGACATACTAGGATTATGTGTTGACTCTAAAGATTAGTTTGATTTTAGAAACTAATTATTGTTGAAAGTGGGCCAGTTCTAATTATTGTAAATCATTATCAACTAGTAAAAATGATCATAAATGTCAGAATTAACCATTTTATAGGTGGACTACTATGAGAGTTTGGAGATGTTTATGTAGGATAGTTAATAGGTTTGAAGAAAATAGTGAGGTTTTAATAAGTGTATAACAATAGAATGGAAGGGTTAAATCATAAAATATTTTACAAGTGTGAGAGGATGCTATATTAATATGTTACTTAAGTGCTCAAGTCATGCATGATAAAAACATGCCAAGGTTATCATTATCATGTACTCAAGATTATATTTTAGTATCTATAAATGCCCTATTTTTATTCTAGTAATGGAATCACTAGAGTAAAAGGATATAATATAACTGAGTGTGTACAATACACTTTTCCTTTTGGGATATGGCTGAAAATGTATAGATTTGCTCTCTAAAAACCTATAATGAGAGTGAGTTAGTCAATGTATATATGTGCAATTATAAATTTAAGAAACTAAAATAGCAAGGATTAGAGTACATTTGTGTGCTAGAGAAAATCCATATTTCCATTAAAGCTTGTTGGAGATGATGCTTACTTGTTAAAACATTAGAGAGTTGAGGTGATCATGACCCAAACTTGTGTAACTATGCAAGAACATGAGTTGGTAAGGAACCATTCCCCAACCCTCATGAATGTGGAGAAATGTACACATTGTACTAATCTAAATATCTAAGTAGGAAAAATATATAGAGAACCATGTAGCTAGGTTTAACTCAAAAATAATTCACTATGTAGGTAATTGAAGAATAGATCATGAAAGGTTCCATACAAAAATTAAAACAACCACTATAGATGGTTCATAGATTAAAATTCAATGTTTTTCTCTAGTTTGATGAAGTTTGATTCATGTAAAAATAAAAATTCACAATCATAAATGGAATTAACAACATTTATGACCCCATCATGTACCTATGTTTGATAAGTTTAAAGTGGAATAGAAACCATTTGAAATTTAAATGTAACTATGTTGTTGTATATATGTGCATGAACCAATATCATGCCACCCGAATCTTTACCAACTGATATAGAATGTTATGCCTCTATATGCTAAATTTGAGAACATGTATCTCAAATGTATGTGAATGTGAGAATATTTTTTTCCCTTATAAATATGGTAAATATGCCCATGCATATGCCCTTATACTCTATATCAATGTGATAATGTATGTCATGTGTCTAAAATAATTTGATATTTGAACCACTTGAATCTCTAAAATCTATGAAATATATTCTTTGCTCTAATTTTTTTCTCATGAATGTTTATGTATCTAAGACAAACCCACTATAATTTCCCCCTTTTGATATGAGGGATGTATCATATATGTCACTCATCTCAAAATAAGAATGAATTATACCATTTCATCTATAAAGATAGTATCATGTAGTATTATTTGATCACATGGAGAATAATTAATCATAGTAATGCATATATCAATCAAGACATGTATGTAATTTTTGGAATGTAGGGCATGTAAGTGTCATGTCTAAATGGGTATATTAATGAAGAATGAAATAAAAGTATATTTAAATAAGAATACACAATAAAGTTTCAGGATATAGATCATGGTACCCATTAATGTTAACTATATCAACAAAAAAAAGTGTTAGTTATCACACATAGGTCAAAGGTCATTTACAAGTGACATATGATGTCACAAAAACAAGGTGAAGAACCATATGTAGGAGGACATAAAAAATGTTTCAAACAAGGGACATTAAATATGTCACATCAATAAATCCCTCTACTAGGTATTTTAATAATTTATTGGTGTAAGGGAACTAGAACCTATAGGTAGTTAGGTATCATTTCCCTAACATGTCAATGCAAAGAATTCCTTCTCTAGAACCTTGTTTAAAATGGGCCACATCAGATTACAAGGACCATAAACCTAGAAATTAAGGGTCTTTATCTACTTGCTTTTTAGTACATTTTTATACAAAGTATAAACACCCATGTTAGAAGACACTAATTTTAATATTTCATTATTACATTGTATTTCATTATCATGGTTTCATTTTAGGTTCTCTATTAAAGCAAATCTTATTGGTTACACCTCTACAAGGTAACCATATATGGGAGAAGTCCATAACTAGATACCCATTAAAGGTTTTATACCAATCTCTACTAAAAATATACCATAATCCTATATTATCTCTACTACTTGAATATCCATAAGTTATTAGACATGGGCTTAGATTCTAGCTACATATGGACATTTAAGAGCTCTCCCACTATGTTAGCTTCAGACCTATCAACTTATATGATGATTTTGTCTAACTTAATAGTTTTTAGTCATAGTTTTTGAAAATTTCATGAAGGCATGACATTCATAGAGGCTCTTGAGTCAACTAGATAACTATGAATATTATTTACAAATAACCTAATCATAATAAGGAAAGGTGTGACCTCATCTTTATTATTGTGTATCAACACATTAATATGTGAAATCTTGGGTTTAGGTTGAACTAGTTTATTTTTGAGGGAATTTAGGCAAAGATATATTTTATCAATGATCTACGAAAGCTTATGAAAAGTGATATTTTACTTGATCTTATTCACATCCTCGATGATGTTATACCCAGTATTGCTAGTGGTAGGTTAGGTATATTTAATTGGATTAGGATTATTTGATTTTAGGGGTGGAGGGTCATTCAATGATATTGAATAAGGAGGAGTGGCACAATTTTTAGGATGGGTTGACATGGTAAGAGGATGTTACTATGTATAGTTCCTAAGAGCATAGTTACTCCTTTGGAATTATTGTAAAACTTGCAAGTCATTGGTGGCATCTTCTAGTTCATTGTCTTCATGGTCAGGGAAGTCTAATGTATCTAATACCATGGTATTACTTGGGGATATTGGATCATTAGAGGTCTCAGTCTAATTGGTAGCCTTGGGATGGTTTGGGACTACCTCATATTCTTCCATATATTTTTGGAAGATGTTCAATGCATTATAAAATTAAATGCAAATGAGTTCACTATGCTGGGTTATATTGTGTATATGACAAAAATTAGGAAATACAAATTCAAATATGGTGATATCATGGAGATTATTGAGTAAGGGATCTAGTTAATTCAAAAATAGATCCAAATAAAAAGATAGTGTATGTGATCCTTTTGGTAATAGGAAAAGATTAGAAACTGAAGGTAAATCCATGATATACATTTTCCAAGTGTATAATATGATGGTGCTATATAATTCAAAAATAGTGTTTTCATCCTCCCCATTTAATCTAGTAATGAATTTATAGTTTAAAGGACCTGGGTGTGTATAACACACACTTTATTTTTAATTGAGTCTAATTTGAGTGTATTAGTGGTGATTGTCCTAAAACTAAGAGCATGCTATAGTATATAATTACTGAATATAATATAAAATTAAAAGCATTGAAATAATTGAAATTGAAAAAAGAGAAAGATTTATTATTACACCTATGTATCGATGCATCCACTTTACTTTTCAGCAATTTGGTTTAAAATATGTATAATTTTGAATCACTAAAATTGAGATTAGGACAAATATAGATCTAAAATGTGCATATACCTAAATAAATAGAGAGGCATTAGAGGAATCATGCCCCAATCTTAGAGAAAAGATGAGTTGTCACCTAACAATTGAGATTAGCTCAACCATGCAACCTAATCATACTTATAGCCTGGTAAGTGTGTGTGAACCAAGTCAACTCAAACTATAAATCTAGTGAGGCTCGATTATGTAATCAATTTAAAAATATAAACTTGGAAAGATTGAGTGATTTAATCACCTCATCCATACCAAAAAATGAACCAACTACTATAATATATTTTCTTAATACATATTGTAAAAGTATAACATGGTGGGTGATGATAGTCCCTAAAAGTGTTTAGAATTTGAAACTGATTTGATTCTCTAGTTTAGGTTCCCTTTACATAACATATACGCCTTAGATATGTCTCATGCTAAAAACATGTATAAAAATGGTACCAATGTATAAAATTATGCCATAAATGTGTAGCTGAATCATATAACTATAAATTTGACTAATTTAAAATTGTGTAAGTGTGGAGAACATGTATCCAAAACATGCCCCCTACTATAATCTAAAACTAAAAATTGGTGTGAGTGTGGAGAACATATTTACAAAACATTACCCCACTATAATCTAAAACTAAACATTGGTGTAAGTGTGGAGAAGATGTTTCTAAAACATGCCCCCATTGTAATCTAAATATGAGAAATGGTGTAATTTTGGAAAACATTTTTCCAAAACATGCACCCACTATAATTTTAATTGTGAATAATGTGGAGAACATGTTTCTAAAACATTCACCCACTCTAATATAAATTTGTGAGGTAATATAGAAGTCATGCCCCCACTAATATGCCCCCTTTTGAGGTGAGGGAAGTATAAATTGGTAGTTACCTTACCTCAAAAGGATAATATAACCATGTAAACTATAAATGTAACATGTACCATATTTAAGTAACATGTTTAGGTAGATATATCATTGAATCATGAATAATGTGATCACACCAAGTTCTAATATGTATGATGTAGATCATGGTAACATCTAGATAGTATCAATACAAACTCAACATGAAATCAATCACACACATAAGAGAACTTAAAATTAAATGGACTAAGGAGATCATAAACAAGGGGCATGTTAAAATGTTGTACAATCAAAGGGACATGAATTATTTAAATATACACAAATCAAGAAATGACATATTCAAATGTCAACATAAAACAAAAATGACAAATTTTAATGCAAAAGAGAAAAAACTCATGGGGCCCACAAACATATTAAAATTCTCAAATAAGAAACACAAGACACTTAAAGAAGTGCATAAATGACAACATAAGAAACCTACATAAACATATCATACTAGTCCCTATATATATGTGTTAGAAAAAATGTTAAGTACATATCATATCAAGTAGACTAAAAAAGATACAAACATGGATAAAGGCATGTGTAATTACATGTATGATATAAAACATGATAATATAAAGTGACAATATCATGATATAACTTAGATGTATCACGATCATAGAGGTGGATACCCCTAATGTCCTGGTGACATGAGTAAAGGGAAAACCCAACATCCAAAAGTGCATAGATCAAGTATTTGTGTATGCCTAAATCACACTCAAATGATGTGTAAAACACATGTATATATAAAATATTGATATGTCATTTACCAACATGGAACCAAAAATATGTATGCTAAGGAGATAATAGGATATTTAAATGCTGAACATATTTTTAGATTATGTGAAATGAAAAGACTATCCTATGAATGCATCCAAAGGATTATCATATGTATCTCCCCAATGTGAACCTAGTGTAATAAAATGGTGATACTACTGAGGAGTGTGCATAGTTTTAATATTTATCATTATAAGATATGTTATACTCTGTGTATGTTTAATATGACTCTATGTTCATGATTAAATAATAGGAGTAGGGGTTAATGGAACCCATCACTAAGAGATTTATGTTTTATTTAGAAAAATAGTAATAGGAACATGTGTAGGTGATCTAGATATCTAAATATTGTGTGTATTAGATAAATATTCCTTGGAACCCATTATGGATCTTTGATACAATGGTATCTTAAGTATTGGCTAGCTAGTAAATGTAATTTCATATTTTTTAACCTTTTACAAAAGATTAACCATAGGAGGTTTTATAAATAATTACTTGGGTATAAACTTCTCTTGTTCAAGAGGATATTCATATGTAATTTTAAAAACTATAACTACATGATTAGCATGAATTTATTTAACACACCTTTACACTTTAAAAGCTACTACTCAATGTATCCAAGGTCATCCCAATCACATATCAAATACACTCATGGAAATTAAGAAGGTAGTAACCACATGGGTTGGACCTATGTATAAGGGTAAGTTAATATACTCAATAACCTATTGTGAGGTCCCATCAAATTCTATTACTGATGTGGTTAAGAGATGCAAATCATGATTTGTATAACACAAATGTGTAAGTAATGTCATGGTATAAATGTTATCACTTGTACCATTTTAAATAATAATACTATGTATAGTTTGGTGATCAAGGTATGCTCAAATGAATAAGGAATGAAGATATGAGTCATTATCCCTAATCTCATTGTCATAAACAATAATGGAGGCTATATAAACCATAAGAAATGTATATTATGTATAGGTACCAATAATCCCATATAATTGGTGCTCATGATGAGATGGATGAGGGTGCACATTATATGTCATTTTCACTTCTATATCTTTATTTGAATTAGCTTGAAAATGATTGTTAAATATTTTCTACTTAAGGTGGTCACCATGTTGTGAACTTGATTCCTTTAGAAGGTCATTTAATGTAATAGTTTAGTCATCAATAAGGTCTTCAATCTTAGGATTTAAGGTAAAACATTTGTTTGTAAAATTCCTAAGGCCTTGGTTATAATCATAATAAGCATTCACATCATAAACTTTGGGTAGATGTATACTCATATAAACCTCTATAGGATGAGGGAGAGATATAATATGACACTCTATAAGTTTTAAGAGTAATGAAGTGGGAGACTCAAGTAAGCATGTAACTTATGTCCATGGTGCATTGGATAAGACAAGCTGATGGGGTTGTTGTGACATGAAATTTAACCATGGTGTTTTTTTATTTTTTAGGCTCAAGATTTTTAACCTTATAATGTGGTTTGATATTAAAATTGGTATTAAATGTAGATGTAGTTGATGTATGTGCCTCACATTTAAGTTTTTTCAATGAGATAAGTTTCATATCATGATTGTGAAAAATATGACATAAGTCATCAAAGATTTGAAATTTTTGAATATTTTAGTAGGAGATTGTGTGAGCATCATAACACATGGATTATAAGTGACACATCAGAGGGTTTACAATTGGTTCTAATTTTTTTCTTGTTAGGATATTCCTAGCTTCACACTAGATACATGTTTTTGAAATAACATGGATGATGTGCTGATAATCTTTATGACAAAAACCACTTGAAGGTTATAAATAGATGTAAAAACACTAAAAGTTAACCTTTATTAGATTAGAAGAGGTTGTAGTTGCTATTAAGCATGTTTTTGGTCATGTTATTTCTTATTTTTATGATTTTAGAGAGATTATTGCACTTGTCATGTAAGACTTGTTCCAAAATATGTTTATAATTAGGGTTATTATTGTAATGTGTGAATCACAAGTTAGAAATGGATAAGTTGTATCTAATTGTAGGTGCATAAATAGATTAATATATTTTTGGGTATTCTCTTCCTATAAAGAGTTGTGTTTTAAATATGTTTTCTATTATAGTTTTGTTTGAAAGCGTATATCTTATTTAAGTATTATTAGTTATAATCGATATATTATATATGTTTGATTCTATACACAAGCCTTCATAGTTTTATTCTCATTACTATACTTATTCTTTTCTCTCCTTTTTATGAGTTAAAATTTATTCTCATAATTAGCATGTTCTGAATAATCTCAAGAACCTCTAATGACAATGGTGTAGTGAATGTGGAACTCACTATTTATAAGTGTGCTACGGTTGCTACCTAACCAAAGAGATGTGGAAAACTGGATAGACTATAAAATATTAGAGTTCACAAAAAAATAAGCACATAAATTTGGCCATTATGAATGATAGATCATACAAGAACATATTTATGGTGAAATAAGTGAAATATTCTGGTATGAACTACTTGGATTGTTAGCTAATTAGTTGGATTATCTAGAATATCATTACTCCAGATCTAAACCACCCTTTGACATTATATGGACTGAAGATAAAATAAAATAACTTCAAACACTAGAGAATAGCTGGACTCATGTGATAGATCATTGGTTAGCCATAACCATTCATAGATATATTATAGAGATTGTAGTCTAAGGCTACATAACATTTGAAGTGGCACATGATATGTTCATGTGAGGGGTAAGAGGTAAATTTTTACATCAACTTCGTATGATAGTTAAGATGTTGGTTGTGAAAAGACCAATGGTACATGATCCCTTTAAAATGGAATTGTCACTTTGGGTGTCATGGGATGTGTGTGATATATGGGTGAGTGGTGAAATAAAATGTGAAAAGAGATTGAATCTAATTTTAGAATGTAGGGTCAACAACAACTAAAACAAAAGAAGACCTTAAAATTAGGATGATAATTATGACAAGATCAGAGGTGGAATCTCTTAAGGAATATCTATGTACCTGTGACTAGGAGTAAATGAAATAATAAAGTAGGATAAAAGAGTAAGGATGAATAAAGAGAAGAATAGAAAGATGAAGGAAGAAGTAAATAAAATGGTCCCTAGATTAGTATTAAGAGAGAAGAAAAGAAACAAGGAAAGAAGAGATGATGAATTTGGTAGTGTAGAGGTAGATCAAGTTGTTAGTAGTCCTACATTATAGATATACAAAATATTATTCGATACTAAGGAACTAGATCTATTACTTAAGGAGCAAAAAGAAAGTCACAATCGATGAGAAAAAGGTTCAAGCTCATAAAATTATGAGGATAGAGGTAATGATTATTCACCTTGGAAATTCACATCCACCTAGCCTAATTTTTTTCAACATAGTATAAGATTTGGAAGATGAAAATTGGTGAGGACTAGTGATTGAAGAAGTTCATATTAAAACAAGGAGAGTTTTAGAGAAAACATATAACTAGGTAGCACAAGGGTTTAACAAATAAAAAAGGGAGGTATAAAATCCTTAGCATTGACTTAGACCAATATTTACATTCTTGAATAGATAAATGAGTGGATGTATAAATACAAATTATAGAAGAAGAAGAAGGGAATAATCTAGAAACTTCATTATCATAAAATTCAAACTAGACATAATAGATATAAAAGTCACTGCTAAAGTAACACTAATGAGTACAATTATTTTATAAACACTACTAATCCAACCATAGAGTTTTACAATTATGACGAATACCCATATGGAATTTTAGTTAGGTGCCTTTATCCATCTCTCAAGTATGATGGGTCTATGGACCTTGAAAAATACCTACTAAATTATAATATGAAGTGGTAAGCCAAAGGAGTCACTGATGATGAAGTAAAGAAATGTGAATTGATTAGTGCTTTATTAAGATGAGGTTTAGAATTTATGTTTCAAAAATACATGGCCCTAACAAGTGTATAAGATGTGAATAATTGGATTATTGTAGAGTTCAAAATTGAGATAAGTTCTGTCCAGACCATTAAAGACCTCAAGGAAATTCATCAAGGAACAAAAGAGACTATTAATGACTATGATCACAATTTTTTTGACATAATAAATTAAGTCAATTTTGTCTTAGAAGACAAGGATAAAGCTTCCTAGTTTTTAGAAGGCTTAAAACTGAGAATAAGGTTTTCCATTGCACCAACACAACATCCTATAAAAGTAGAGGCAAGGAAAACTATGATCCATGTATCACATATTGAATATTATAGAGAATTTTCAAATCCAAGTTTACAAATGGAGAATATGATTCAAGTTATTATAAAAAGGTTAGAAAAACAATAATATGTAACAAAAAGGATAAGATTTATTTTGTGGTGCATGGAGTGTGGCAAAGAAGGACACACAAAAATGAGTGTCCTAGAGTAAAAATGGATTTCTATGATATATTCAAAATTTTGAGACAAGCAACATCTCACTGTAACCTTATATAGCACTATGTAAAGAATACACATACATTTTACTATAAATTCTACAAATCTCATAATAATGATGAAAATAATGAGAGAGCCCTTGAATAACTAAAATAATACATCACTAAATTTTTTGTTATGGTCGTTGCTCAACAAATGACTATTGTGACTCAAATTAATATAATTTATAAAGCCAAAAAATAAGGTACCAAATTTGATGCCACACCTTGGGCACCAAAGATACCAACTTATCAGCCTAAAAAATGCCTAGATGGAATCTACCCATATAAAATTAGACACCTATTTGCCTAGAATTGAAATGCTTAGAATATGGTGATTTTATAGTTGAAACAGCCTATATGGGCATCATAATCATCATAACCCCAATATGGTGGATATGTAGGTGTACATCAAACTCAACCATGGAATGCCCAACTGAATTCTATAGACTTTGAATAATAACAACCCTATAATTAGGGATTTCAAGCTAATAGAGGAAGAGGTGGATATAGGGGAGGATATTAAGGAGGTACATAAAGAGGAAGGGGAAATAGTTCTCAAAGATAACCTATTAAATGTTATCTATGTAGAGAATCTAACCATGTATAGAGGAATTATCCTTTGAATCCCCAATGGTAGGCCTACTATGCCTATTTTCATATTTCAAATAATCATGACACTAAGTATTATCCACTCTTGGATAAATAATATGTAGAAAAAGTAGTACATAATGTTAACCTAATCAATAAAAATACTTAAGAAGATGCTATTATGAAGGAGATAACACAAATACAACATATAGATCAAGGGTTGTCTCCTATAAAAATGCCATAGGACCATGGCATAAAGAAGGTTTGCGTAGATAAGTATCTTGAACCTACTACTAAAAAAGGACTATGAAGGAAGATGCATAGATTCTAAAAACCTTATAACAAGGGACTATAGAGACTGATGATGCCACCATTGATGTACATATATATGGACAAATAATGTGCATTATACACCAAGAGGGAGTTATGACTGCATTGAATTTTTTTTATCAAACTATTGAGTACCTTGAAGAATGAGGATATAACACATAACATCTCCAACTTACTCCATAATTTATTAGAATGTGTGCAAAAAAGATGGTAGAGTATGGATAAACTGGTATGGTATGTAAGGACGAAGAACCTATGGGACATAGATGTGAGGATGGACATAGAGATAACATGGTACAAAATACCTAATGTAGTATTTGACTTTGGTAACATAATAAATATGATTCCAAAGTCAACATGGGAAGCCATTGATAGACCACAAATGAACTACAATCTAGTTACACTCAACCTTGTGGATTATAGATGAGTGTAACCCATTAGATGCTTAGAAGACATGGAGATAAAAATTGTAGACCTTGTAAATAATATAATACTATTAAATAATACACATACATTATACTATAACATATACAAATCTCATAATCATGATGAAAATAATGAAAAAGCCCTTCAATAACTAAAATAATACATCACTAAAAATGTTTTTATGGTCATTGCTTGAAAAATGACTACTGTGACTCAAATTAATCTAATTTTTGAAGCCAAAAAATAAGGTACCAAATTTTATGCCACACTTTGGGCACCAAAGATACTAGCTTATCAGCCTGAAAAATGCCTAGATGGAATCAACCTATACAAAATTAGACACCTCTTTTCCTAGAATCGAAATGCTTAGAATATGGTGATTTTATAGTTGCAATAGCCTATATGGGCATCATAATCATCATAACCCCAATATGGTGGATATGTAGCTATACATCAAACTCAACCATAGAATTCCCAATAGAATCCTACAGACTTTGAATAGTAATAGTCCTATAATTGGGGATTTCAAGCTAATAGAAGAAGAGGTGGATATAGGGGAGGATGTTGAGGAGGTGCATAAAGAGGAAGGGGAAATGGTTCTCAAATATAACCTATTCAATATTATCTATGTAGGGAATTTAACCATGTATAGAGGAATTATCCTTTGAATCCCCAATGGTAGGCCTACTACACTTATTTTCATATGTCAAATAATCATGACACTAAGTATTATCTACTCTTGGATAAATAATATGAAGACAAAGCAGTACATAATGTTAACCTAATCAATACAAAGCCTTAAGAAGATCCTATTATGCATGTGATAACACAAATACAACATATATATCAAGGGTTGTCTCCTATCAAAATGCCATAGGACCATGGCATAAAGAAGGTTTGTGTAGATAAGTATCTTGAACCTACTACTAAAAAAGGAGTAATGAAGGAAGATGCGTATATTCTAAAAACCTTATAACAAGGGACTATAGAGACTGATGATGTCACCATTGATGTACATATATATGGACAAATAATGTGCATTATACACCAAGAGGGAGTTATGACTGCATTGAATTTTTTTAATCAAACTATTGAGTACCTTGAAGAATGAGGATATAACACATAACATCTCCAACTTACTCCATAATTTATTAGAATGTGTGCAAAAAAGATGGTAGAGAATGGATAAAATGGTATGGTATGTAAATATGAGGAACCTATGGGACATAGATGTGAGGATGGACATAGAGATAACATGGTATAAAATACCTAATGTAGTCTTTGACTTTGGTAACATAATAAATATGATTCCAAAGTCAACATGGAAAGCCATTGATAGACCACCACTAAACTACAATCTAGTTACACTCAACCTTGTGGATTATAGATGAGTGTAATCCATTAGATGCTTAGAAGACATAGAGATAAAAAATTTAGACCTTAGTCTGCAAGGATATTTTGAAGTCATCAACATGAAGACAGTGGTTATGTATTACCCTATGCTGATTAGAAAGAAATGGACTTATGATGGCTAAATGAAAATCAACATGGTCCTAGACCAGTTGTAATCTCACCAAGATGACAAGGTCATCATAATCACATTAAACAAATTATAAACCCAAGCATACATAATCCCCAAGGAACTAGACTTTACATATTATCCTAAATGGAATAAGTGGATGAAAGTTAATGCATAGAGGGAACCACAGGAATTGTGATGTATGAAATGAAAATTTTTGGACCATAACACCAAAACTTCACTCCATCCTATGAGAGGTGAACAACTACCATATGAGACTATGTAACCAACATATAATCCAATGCTAAACCATATATATGTGTTGTAACTAAACATGATTGATATGTGATTTATGTCGATAAGATCTCCCAACCATTTTGAAGTAGATTTTATATATCAGACAAGTTGTACATATAAGGACTATATCAATCATATGATATAAGGTATGCCACCTTAGGATATAATGTCTTCAATCAATAATGATTAAGATACTCATTTTTTTAATTGGTCAAAAGGAGACCAAGAAATAATACCTCTACATATGTTATTTATAATTGAGCATTAAATACTTCAATACTTTGAAATTGAGGACATCAACCAATTCATTCTATGATTTCAACAATATATTCTAGACAATGATAAAAGGGTTAGCGTGCTCATCTATGTGTTAAAAATAATCATTGCAAACTAGTGGTTAGTGTATCAAGATAAAAAGATAGACTTGGAAGAAGTACATGAAATGATGATCATATGGTTTCAATTTCCAAAAGGGGTGAGATGATATTGGACAATCATTTAAGAAGGGGATTGTACAAAGTTCCATATATATAGGTGCATTAAAGTTTGTAATTGAGAGGGAGTGGATTATAAATATTAGGTGCATTATTTTAAGTATACCTTAGGGGTTTCCAACTACCTCATCTATACACCAAGAGTGATATAAGGAAATGAAGTATTAGACATAAGTTCCTCATGATTTCATCCAAACCTTCATATTTGAGAGTGATAACTTGATATAACATTAGGTACTATAAAAATTGAAAGTGTTTCTAAGCCATGGAAGGATTGAAGACATATATAACTTGATGGAGTATGCATTGTATTAAAATACAACTTGAAACATGAATGATGCCTTACAAACCTAACAAGAGGATAAAATTAAAAAATGTATTAGAATGCAGCCATGTCATATAATATAAGAACAAGATGAGTTGACATTAGATTTAAAAATAAAATATATGGATCTCACAGAATTATTTGAACTAGAGAAAGAAGTTGAATAGTTAGTAGACCCAATCAAAAGACAAGATGAAGAAGATAGACTCTAACACATTAATGTACCAAAGAGGGAAAGACAATGAGTACTAAGAGATTAAATTATTGAGGATGAACACAAAATGTATCAATAACCTCTAAAGGAATACATTGGCATAAAGGAGGATCCAAAAATGGCACACATTGGGGATTAGTAGACTCAATCAGACATTTTAGAAGTTATGCAACTCTTAAGGGATTATCAACATGTGTTCCATATAAAGTTTACACAATTAAAAGGTGCAGATCCTTTCTTGGGTAAATGCACATAAAATGAAGGAGTGCACACAACCAATCAAGAAAATAACATAATTCTTGAATTGCAACATGAAGCTAAAGGTCAAAGATAAAATTGATTACATGAAAGAAGCAAGAATTATTTTCCTTATAGAAAACATTGATTGGGTAAGTCTAATGATAATACAACCAAATAAAATAGGTGAAATTTGAGTATATAGAGATTATCATAGTCTGAATGATGCTTACATGAATGATCCCTTCCCCATGCCTTTCATAGATGAAGTAATTTTGGATATCACAAGACATGATGCCTATTCATTCACAGATGAATTCAATAATTATCATCAAATATCGATCACAAAAGAGGATCGAGCCAAGAACATGTTTTCCATAGAATGGGGCTCATTTGCCTATAAGGTGATGCCTTTTAGATAAAAATACACTTGAGGTTTTCTACAGAGCCATAGTGACTACATTCAAATATTTTATCCATGATTTATTATAAATCTATTTGGATGATTGGGTGGTGTTTTTTAATTTAGGAATCACCTGTCCAAACTTACTAATTCTAGAAAGATGTAGGGCACTATGAATTTCCCTAATTTTAAAGAAATGTTTATTTTTTACACCCTTCAGGGTTTTGTTAGGTCATGTAGTATGTGAAAAAGGAATTATTTTACACCAATCCAAGATAAAGGTAATTATTGGGATGCAACCATTGACTAGTTTCATAGAGGTAATATCTTTTCTAGACCACACTAGATATATACAAAAATTATAAAATGATATGCATTTATATCTATGCCCTTAGAAAAGCCACAAAAAAAGGAACATAGTTCATATAGACATAAACCTATCAAAAAACATTAATATATAAAAAAAAATGATTGGTTACTACTCTAATACTAATTTTTCCATATTGGAGTAAGTCGTTTCATGTTCATGTAGACACATTAGGGATAATAGTGGGAGTTGTTTTAGCACAATCAGGAAGAGTGGACCACTGCATCCAATTTGCAAATAGAAATCTATCCTCCATATAAAATAAATACACTACAATAAAACATGAGGCTTTATAAATGATGTTCACACTACAAAAGTTTAGACACTAATTATTGGAGATAACATTTGAGTTATTTATAGATCACCAAGAACTATGATATTTGGTTAATAAGCCTATGCTTGGAGGAAGAATTTCTAGGTGGTTGATGTTTTTTCAAGAATTTTAGTTTCACATATATGTTAAAACCTATAAGGGATAATTTAGGACCTGACCATCTAATCACATTGCACAATGGTGAAGAACTAGAGAAAATCTAAGATGAGTCTTTAGACACATATTTTCTAAGTCACTACAATCCCATAACATTTAGAAGAAATTATGAAAATTTTAAAGTAAGGGAATTTCCCATCATACTATAAAGAGAGAGAAAATTAATAATTAATCACTATAGACTTACCTATACCATTATAAATGGATTTATTTATCATCTCAACAAGAATGAGGTTATGTGCAGAGTAGTCCTAAAACATGATCGATCACATCTACTCAAAGAAACACACCAAGGAGTAACTAGGGGTCATTTCACAAGTGATGCTACTATGAAGAATATTTTATAAAGTAAGTTATGGTGGCCCTATTTGTTCTAGGATGTGGTTTAAATTTCACAATAGTGTGATGTATGTTAGTGCATGAGGAATCCAAATTAGAGGGATGAAAAGCATTACAACGCATGCTTATATAACAATAATTTAAACATTGGGGGATAGATTTTATCAACCCAATAAAATGTATCTATGCATTATACATCATTAATGTGATGGATTACTTCATAAAGCTGGTAAAATCTATTATGACAACCAGTTGTGGTGTAAAATATTGTAAAATTTTTATATGAAAACATCATTACTAGGTTTGGTTGTTTGATCAAATTGGTAAGTGACATGGGCACCCAATTATTGAATGATTTAATCAAAACCCTCACTAATTAATTATTTATTATGCACCATAATAGTATAGCCTATTATCCATAAGAAAATGACTAGAAAGAAGTTGTAATTAAAGTACTTAGGAAAATGATTACAAAAATGTATGATGTATAATGAGATGACTGGGAGGACTAACTTCTTATAGTTTTATGGTCATATTTCACAAACTACAAATGTGATATAATATTTAAACCATTCAAACTTGCTTATGGAATAATGGTAGTTATTCATTTAGAATATGTAGTCCTTAGCATGTGTATCACTAATGTCATATAGTTAGATGATCAAGAGTCATTGATCAATAGAATTATAGAGTTAAATAAGATGGATGAACAATGTAATAGAGTAGTCTAGACATAATAAATACACAAACATAGCCAAAAATCATGGCACGATAAAGATATGGATACTAAGGAATTCTAGGTAGAATAACCTATCTTATTATATGATAGATGATTCCATACATTTTTAGGTAAACTCAATATCAGATGGAAAGGCCCATATATAATCCATGAAATATTGTAGTCTAGGACTATGATTTTGAAGGATATAAAAGGTAATATTCTACTAGGTCAAGTGAATGGTTGTAGGATGAAGTCCTACCACCAATAAGTTTGATTTACAAAGTTGAGGAGGTGATATGACACGCCATTTTAGTTTAGGTTTTTTATTTTTCTTGCTATGTGCATTTGGATTTGTTAGCTTTTATAGTATGTGCTTAGGGTGTTGTGAAATTTTGGTTGAAGTTGAAATAAATAAAAAAAAAGAGTAATATCATAGACAAGTAGATGTAGTAATGAAGGGGTTAGTAGAGAAATGTGGAATACCTAAAAAGATAATGGTTGACAACTATTAAGTCTAGGAGATGATACATGAGACAAGATCTTAATTAAAAAAAATTAATATTTATTTTATGGATGTAAATGATGAATCAAGTGGGACAATCGATATGGAATCTAAAAAGAGATTATATGTCAACATTACCAAGTGAATAGATAAGTACAAATGAAAAAAGGAATGATGGCACATCAAATAAGAGTTAAACATGTACCATATTAGGATGGTAGATGACAAATCAACAAAAATGAATCTTGAAATTAAATGGTCTAATGCATATGACCCAATGACAGATTGATGCATTCAAAGAGTAGGGAGGTAAATATGCATGTTTAAACTTATAAATAGATGATCAACACTAATGAGTCAACATTAAAACATTTGCCAAGTTTTATCCTAGTGATTTCTTAGAGTTTAAAGAAATTTGTGTAATCATAAGTATTCTTAGTTTACACACTATGAAAAATGTAACTACACATAATGCCAATACTGACAATGGCCGCATGAGATGAAATCAGGGGTCTTAAAATGACTTAAATGGAATATATTGGAATCAGGGTCATTTTACAAAAGACAAAATTTGTAGACCTAGAAGTGCATGATTTCATCAAAAAAGTAGAAAAACATTTTTATAGGTAGGGAGGACCACAAGATTCACAAGCTCTAATGCTTTCTCAACACAACAAATTGCACAACATAGATGTTAAAAGATTAATCCAACTTCCTAATTTTGGTGATTTTAGTGACATGATGCAATTATTCCTAGGGTGATACAATTATGGTAAGATTTATCTTGCCCCAAATGTTTCTATTTATATCAATAAAGCTGACATGGTAAGAGTAATGGAACTAGTAGCATGCAGAAAGGCATTGGTGCCTTATAAATCAAAGAACCCACCTACTCTACTAGAAATTAGAGTAGTGTATGCTAGAGACACAAGATGAGTCTTATTGAATGACATTTAAGATTTATCTATTCACATTCTTATATAATATATTATAAGGTATTTCTAGTAAACAACCACAAAGGAAATGATGAAAGCTATCATCAATGATGTTCATCGCATGATTCACCTCAATGAGGAATTTAATTAGCCATACTTCGTCATGTCAAAAATTTACAAAAAGATTAGGAGAGCACATAGTGCTATAAAATAGACCTCCCAATATCAATTTCTAATATTTCTTTAGGTTTTTAGATAATGGAAATCCATAGAAGGTAATGTACATCTAGATGTCGATCACTGTCTTGCAATCTCTTTTAAGAATCTAATTTGGAAGAGAGTGGAGAGTAGATATTTTTTTCATAGACAACTATTTATCACCTGGTGGGAAGAACTTGTTGAAATGGTGACCTCTCGCCCTTGTATCCCACCTAATGTGATGTACTTAGGTCAACATGTAGTTATCATGAAGCTCCCACATAGAACTACCATGCGCATCTATAAACTACCTAAAGCACCTAATGTGACATTGACATTTTTTGTTGATATGGTAGTTGTACAACATGAGGTTGCCCACCAAAAATAACTAAAAATGTATAGAGTGATACCTTTATAAATAGTTAGGGTAGATTATCCTATAGTCACTTCATCCACTATAGAACCCATGTAACTAGCTGAAACACCATTAGATCATGGTAAGAGGAAGTTACCTGAAGGGAAAAAAATCCTTTTCCTCCTAGATGATGCACGTAGAATAAGACATGGCTAGAGGACCCAAATGTGCCCTAAATCATAAGCTAATGTCATTGGGATGAGTTTAATATGGATGTGAAAGACATTTATTGAATGATGAAGGCTAACATGGAAAGATAATATTTCTTTTGGAAAGTAGTGTATATTGAAAGAAACTAAGTAGGAAAGATAATATTTCTTTTGGAAAGTAGTGTATATTGAGAAGATATGAAAACAGTTTGCCCAAACACCTTTGGGTGAAGCTACCTATTTGACCATCATCAATTATTGTGGATATTATTAAAAAACAAAGATATCTATGGGAGATCATAAAAGACTTCACTATAGGGGAAACACTTGGAATCTCTTATCATCTATAGCCATTGGATCATATACCCAAAAGTCCTCAAAAAGCATTTCACAAGAGGAAGCACATGTAAAGAAGATATAGATAGGAAATAGATGATGAATAAAAACAAACATTGGATATTCCTATCCAGACAATACCAAAATATGTTCCACCACCCTCTCCTTTATCAAAATAGTTTCATAATGAAAAAGATGATTTTGAAGTGATTGAAAAACTTGAAAAATAGGGTTTCAAAGGAAACGGTCCAAACATCTTTGATTACACCTTCACCATATAGTTTGATGATTTGATGATGGATACTAAAGTAGTCATGTTGGATTAACCAAAACCATAAGAATAGTAGGTTGTGTGGGAGTAGGCAACAAGGGATGTATAGTAATGATGAAGGAAGGATGAGAAGAATAAATAAGAGGCTTAATAATAATAGGTTGCAGTGTAATAATTAGACAAAGAAGTTGAGGCTCAGCCATGAGCTAAGGATGTAGAGCCACTACCTAAAGAGGTTGAAGTGCAATAAGTATATAATATGCATGAGAAGGAGCTATACAATAAGTCTTTTAAGGATTAAGAATCCAAAAAGTGTCAAAACACAAATAAGGCAACCAAGTAATAGGTTGTAGAGAGGAAAATAAAAGGTAAGTTGTTGTTGACATAACCAAGAAGTAGATTAAAGAATAATAAAAGTAGAAAAAATAAGAAGAAGAAAAATAAAGGAAATATGATGAAACCAAGAGGAAAAAATAGGAAGAGACAAGGAAGCAAAAAGAGGAAGAATAAAAAAAGAAGAAAGAGGATGTAGAAAAGCATAAGCAAAAAGAAAAAGAGTAGAAGCAAAACAAAAAATAGACTATAAAGAAATAGGCCACCAATGCAGAATAAAAGAGGTAGACCAATAAAGAAGAGGTTAAGCACAAGGATACTAATAAATCAACTTAGAAGAACATATAAGAGGCACCATAAAAGATAGTGGAATAAGATGCACACATGATTATAACATATGTGGCTAAACAAGAAGAGATGATAGAGAAAGCAGTAATGGGTACCCAAAAAGATGATTTAACTATGAGCATCTCATACCCACTATAGGTTATATATTCATCACCACTCATGTCGAGTCTTTATATTAGAATATTTTGCCCTCCCCATCCTGATACACCACCTTCTCCTTGTTCATCAATAAATTACAATAGGATTTGACCACCATCGCTGATTTTACATTAGCACTTATGCCACCAAATATGGAGGCTTCTCTGGATGTATCACAACTCCCACTCATAAATCAAATTAAAAGGGTAACAATATTTTAATATTTCATTGACCAACAAGCTATGACCTTGGAATAACAAGTACAAGAACTAGGCCTAGAAAATACCAGCTTATTCTAATAGGTACATAAGGCTAATGAAATAATTGAAAATGCCTACCCTAAATTGGTCAAAGAGGCCATTGGTGATCAAAATTTAACTAATCATGAATAACTACCACTTATGCTCATGTACTTAGTTATTGACTAGATATCTATTGAGAAGTTTGACCAACTCTAGATGTAGGGCCAAGGTGATAAAGTTAAGGCTAATAATTTATTTGAGTTACTTGTAGTTTATTATCAAGATGTCTCTAAAGTTGACACTCAAGCATGATAAGTTACCTGTCACCTACTATATTAGAATCAATAATTAGATGACACATGGGGTAGTGCACAACTAGAGTTCACATAAGAATCCACATCCCACACTATTATGGTAGATAATGCAACTACTTATAACCATAAGGATGTATATTTATAAACTTATAACAGTGCCCATAATATTGTTATGCAGTGGCTTCAAACTTGGCAAAACCAAATGCTATGCAATACTTTTGTTGGAGTACAAGCATAGTGATAGGTAGATAAATTCCATGATATAAAATAAGATATAAATGAAAAGGAGTTAATTACTAGGGCCAAGTTGTCCAACACTGATGATGATGACCATTTTCAATATTTTTTTCTTAGTCTCCCTTGCATGATCTCTTACATGTCATTCAAGAGTTTTTATTGGACTGGTAGATAATCAAGGTTATTATTTTTGATTATTTTATCACACCCTTACATAATATACCTTTATTAATTCTACCTAGTTAAATTTTGGTCATTCTTTAACAATAAAAGAGCTCAACTTATTCCTTTGCTCCACCTTCTCCCTCTGTCACTCCTAAAACCTCACCATTATTAACTAATTAAGTAATGTTGACTATGAATTTTGATATTTTGGCTCCACATTTTAAGTTTTGTTAAGGGATGCCTTCAAAAGTCTCATAAGATTAGGATGGTTGAAAATCATAAAGGGTAGCCCCTTGGGACATCATTTAGTTGAAAAATCATAAGGGAAGTTGGGTGGTGGCATGAATTGAAAAATGATAAATGGCACTTCATGTGATTCCTAGGACTCTTTGTCATATATATACAATTTGTTTCTTATTCTCTCTACGTACATGATTTTTCACATTGGTGACATTGTCTTAGGGTGAGCCAACATTTCAAGTTTGGGAGAGTGTTAGCGGGAGATTGTGTGTGCATCATAACACGTGGAGTATAGGTGACACATTAGAGCATTTACAATTAGTTGTAGTTTGTTTCTTGTTAGGATATTCCTAGATTCACATCAAATACATGTTACAACAACTTAGATGATGCATTGATAGTGGTTATGAGAGAAACTACTTGAAAGTTATAAATAATTGTGAAGATACTACAAGTTAACCTCTTTTATATTGGAAGAGGTTGTTTTTTATATTTTATTTGATGTTAATTGTGTTTTTTATCATGATTTTTCTTATTGTTATGCTTGTAGAGAGATTATTTCACTTGTCATGTAAGACTTGTTCTAGAATATGTTTGTAATCAAGGTTCTTATTGTAAAGTGTGAAGTGCAAGTAATGGATAAGTTGTATCTAATCACAATCCCATAAGAAAATTAATATATATATTTTTGGGTATTTACTTCTTATGAAGAGTTGTGTTTTCAATATGTTTTTTATATATTTTCTTTGAAAGCATAGATCTGATTTAAGTAGTATTAGTTATAATCAGTAGATTATATATGTTTGAGTCTTTGTGTAAGCCTTATTAGTTGTATTCTCATTACTATAATCATTTTCAATCTCCTTTCTATGTGTTTCAGGCTATTATCATAATTATCATGTTATAATTAATTCCAAGGACCTTTGCTAATAGAATACAATGGACTCATGCAAAGGAACAAACAAACCTTATGTGAAAACATCTTGAAGTTCTTAATTTTCCATAGGATTGGACATTTTAGTGAACATTGTCTTGTACCTCAAGACATATTCATTAATAGGTTCACTGGTTCCTTGTTTTATTTTTGAAATTTGGGCGCAATAATTTTTTTTGGTAATGTTAATAGATAAGTGTGCCAAATATTGATCCACAAGGGGTTTAAAGGAATTTAATGATTGAATTGATAAATCATAAAACCACCTTAAAGTATAATATTTTAATCTCCTTGGAAATCATTTGGTCAAAAGTTTATCATTGGAGTCATAATCAAGACATGTGACATAAAAATACCATAGATGCTGTTCAAGATCATCCTTGACCTCATAAAATGTGAACTTAGGTGCAAAAAAATGAGTTTAAAATGGAGGGAAATATATCTCTGGTGTAAGAGGGTTATGCAACACTTCTTGTGAATTAATAACACAAGGACATTTAATAGAATTTTGTTTAATATTTGTAATTTTAGTTTTCAAATGTTTTATATTTTAGATTAGAGGTTACACCCCTTGGTATTTTAAGATTATCATTTGAGAAGTCACCAAAGGAAGTGTACTCATGGGTTAGGTAGATATAGGCATTAAAACTAGTATTTGAGTTAAAGTATTTTGGTTTCCAATGTAAGATGTGGGAATAGTAATTTTATGGAATAAAAGTTGAAATACATATCCCATGCCCCCATTAAAATTATGAAGCGGTAATGTGCTCAAGAGGAGGGTTGTTGGTATATGGGGATGACCTATAGTTTGAATATCATAATCAATAGATGGACCTACTTATTCATCTACACTTTTTTATTTTTAAGTTTTTAATATGGTTCTTAGGATTTAATCAAGGTCTTTAGGGTTTTGATGAATATACTCATGAAATAATGTAATTGCTTTCATTTACTCATGATCTATTTACTCATGCTCATTATTTTCATTAGACTCATGGTTTTTACTATCAAAAAATTATTTTATAAACCTCATAATTTGGTTTTTCAATCTCAACATTGGTATCATCATGATTTATAGAACTATATTCCTCATTAGTTTTAGACATACTAGGTGGTAGCAGGGGAGTATCAATGTGTTCAATAAGAAAACCTCCCAATCTAGGGCTATTCCTATATTAAATGCAAAATAATATAAGTAGGAAATCAAAAAGTATAAAAACATAAGCCATAGCTAACTAAAAACCCTAAAAAAATAAAAAAAATTGCATTCATACGAATCGAGTTCACCAAATATTTAACCTTAAAAATCTAGATGTGGGGAATCTAGGTTTAAAGGGGTAGAGATAGCCTATGGCACAAAGATGGTAGACTATCTCTAGAGTAGGGAAATTATTTGTGAAACTTAGATATAATATATATTAAATTTATTATGCTAAGATGTTATAGATAAAAAATACAACTATGCTATATATTGCAATGGTAATAAAAATAAAATAACTAATTCTAATGCTTATATATATATATATATATATATATGTATGTATGTATGTATGTATGTATCTAGAATAGGTAGAAAGTGGACTAGATTTAGATTTTAGATTAATTATCCGATTATAGAAAATTTACCTCTGTAGTCACAAACATTTGAATCATCTTGGGATGATTAAATCAATGCTATTGTCTAACTTAGATGTAGGTGTAAAGTATGGAACACTTGATAAAATTATATGTGACTAGTTAGATTCTTCTAGGTTCTATGTTGCCTTCACTTTGGTGTATTCAAATCTGGGTCATCACTTCTTATGAAATAACAAAAGCCTAGTTTTTTATATTCATAGTGGATGTGGGGAATTGAGTTAGTGGGCATATGGTGTAAAACTCCCCCAAATATCCCTCTATTAATGAGCATTTCCTACATATCCAATACTATAAAGAGGGCCTCAAACTTATGTATTTCTCCCATATATGTTGTCTTATGTGTGAATCATACAATGTGTGATAAGCAAGTACAAAAATGACCTAGATTATGACTTGGAAAATGTTTCTTGTATAATGATACTTTAGAAATTTAGAACTATAAATGTTCTATCCCTATGATTGATATGGAAATAGGAGAAATTAGGGAAGCTTTACTCACTTGAGTGCTTTTGGTATGTTTCCTTGGTCTTTTCTAGGTTTGTCTAGGTGAATAATGAATGAGGGTTGATCTTGTATTTATACAAATACCTTTAGATATTATCTCACATTGAATCACTTAGGCCAAATTTTAGGATATGTTTCATTTGAAAATTAGATCAATTTAGGGCACTGGACACTTTCATTGGGGTAGGACACTTGTGTCAATGCATGAATCTAATTAGAATGCAAGTGTTTGTGTATTTAAATAATATGTGCATGTCTAAACTTGTAGAGATAGAAGATAAGTAGGTTCATATAATTTTGGGAAATATAAAATATCTAATTAATTAGAATGACATTGGTCAAGTTAATAGATAATAATTTAGGCACATGAGATAGTGTATGCAAGCCTTTTGGTAGTGGGAAAGGTCTAGAAGCTGAATATATATCCATGATATGTATTTACCAAGTGTACAAGATTGATGTACTATATAATTTGAAAATAGTGTCTACATTAGGATGGTTATTGCCAATAGACCTTGAGGATTTATTTGTCTATCCACTTTGATGGCCTTGACATAAGCTATAGGTAATTATACCACTAATAGTTTTATGTGTAGGAACATAATAGTCTAAGGATCTAGTACATTTTTTTACATTTCAAGGGCTATCTTAGCATATGGTATATACAACATAATGATTTAACTATACATATTATAAAACCTATAATTGAAATTTATTATGGGCTTATTGGGTTCCATTTTGATGTAGATGATCTATAGGTATAACACACTTGGAATGATGACTTGCCAAAATTGGGTGAGAAATGTGTTATTAAATTGGTCGTGACTTATGATAGATCCTTTTTAAAAATTTATGAACCAATCATAAACCACATATAGTAGAGTGAACACAAAATACTACAGGAAATATCCTCACATTTGACATTTAGAATCTTTAGAGTAGTTTTGTATTATGTTACAAGTTTGTTAGAAATACACCCCACACCCAGTGTGAAACTTGGGAGGTGCATTTTTAAAATTATAGGAAAATCATGGATAAATCTAAGAATGTTGATAGCATACCCAACCAACCAAACCATAGGTGAAACCAAAGGTGGAGGTCTTTTAGAGATAAATTAGGAGGATGAACTAGTAGGTGCATCCACAAGTTTTGGTATCCCTCTAGTAGTTCTAGTTTTCATATGGAGTTGTAATGGGGATATTATTAATCATACAGGACTAGATCAAGATCTAGTGATCTACATAATAGGCTCTAGGTTACTCTTAGGTAGGATATTATCTTAAATATTTTTTAAACAATGAGAAGGGGTGCCCTAATTTTACTATTAGTTATTGTTATATCCAAGATCTCCATCCTAGTTGTACCTATGAGGCTAGATGCATTGATCAAGCTCAGGGAACAATTTGGGGACTTGCATCCTATCATTTTAGAGTTATTACTGAGATAATCTAGGGCATGAGATATAGGTATGGGGATCCATTAGATATCCTACTTGGAATAGATTTATAAGAGATGTGATGCTATTACTAGATGTCTAATATTTATTTTTATCAATGACTTACAAAAATTCTACACTTCTAGCTAGCACCATTACATCATATTAAATTCTAAATTTCTACTTTGATTCACTTCATTATTTATAAAGAAAGGGAAATATCACTTTTTCACAAATAAACATTAATATAGAGGGAGGGTAAGGCAAAAATAAATAATTTTGATTAAAGGGGTATCATAAATACTTCCAAGACCAAAACATCGCAAGCTATAGTTACACCACTAAATGATAAGTTTCATGATAACTCAAGCTTCAGTCACATAGGGAGAGAGTCTAGGGAGAGAGGGAAAATGCCTTATTATAAGACATTTTAAATTAATGGACTATAAATAGGTCTATAGTTAATTACATTCATATACTTAAAGACCACAAATAAAGTGAAAGGAATCAAAGAACATTATTGAAATAGTAAAAGCACATCCTAGTTAATGAAAATACTCTATATAAAAGCATAAACTACAGTCTTATAGAACTAGTGTTAGTCTATTAAATTATAAATAAAGTGGAAGACTTACATGGCAAATAGATGCATTTACACATAAAATCAATTTCACATTATTCCAACAACACTTATTTTCAAATAGAGTCAACCCTTCTAACATACTAGGTAGTAATATATATAGAAAGGATAGATGGGTCTTACCTTCAAGAAGCATGAGATCCCAATCTTATACATCATGAAATGAAATGGTAAAACTAAATTATTATATAAGATTCTTCACCCTATAATAGATAAGATGAAATATAATTCCATGACCCACTAAGGAGCCTTGAGGAGAGGATAATATGGACTACGTACTAATGATTTTGACATGATTTGTTAGGATGACAATGATCTGTCAACAAGGTTAAACCTATGAAAATAAAAATAAAAATTATGGAGTGTATTTTTTAGAGATATTATGCATAGGTAGTGTGGGGAGCACACACCTCTTTTATCTATGTATGCATTGCTGAGGGGATATCCAAATGGTGCTTTATCAATATCCTTGACATTGTAGTTCTTATAAAAATGAAAAATGTCTAGTTGTAATACTTTAGGGTCCAAATTATTGTCTTACTTATGTACTAAAGTCAAAATAAGTGTTAAAATATATCTCCATGGGATTATGACAATTGTTCATTTACTACTCAATCAGGATACACAAACCTTATCTTTATCTCGTGGATTGAAATTGATCCAAATGATAAGTCATCCTTAAAATGATATATATGTATTTATAGTATTATGAGGACCCATCCATATGTATTCAATCTAATTTTTTCTATGTCTAATTTATTCATAGCTTGACACTTAGGCTATCCTCACTTATCTACTATGTTTAACTCAACAATTAACATCCCAAACCCCTCTTTAGTAGTGAGTGAGCAAGATTCTAGTACATGGCATAGTGTCACTTATTTTTACCACTTAGTCATTTCACCAATCCATATGCTTTATCACAAGTCTAATTTTTTTTCATTCAATCCTTGTTTTCTTTGTGTTTAGACTTTTTCCCTTGATTTAGCAAAATATGGACATGTGGCTCGATCTCATTAGTCCACTTGATTGTTGAGCTTTGATGTATGTGCCTGTAGGACTTTGGCTATGGTTAAACACATGGCACAACATTTTTAATCCTAGGGATCATGAGATATATATAATATTTTTCTTTGTCTATTGATAATGAGTTAGTGAGATACTACCACATGGATAACCTTCTCTTATCTAGGTGCTCAAAAACCCTCAAGACTTCAACTCAATTTTGTTAGTCATGTATGAGTGAGATTATTCCATGTCACATGATATAATTTATCTGGGTGATCATAGGCCTTAACACTTAGGTTTATTCACTATTATGCTTTATAAAAATTATATGCTAACACATGACAATATATCATTAATTTGGGGGCTCATAGGCTTTGTATGATACTTTACGCTATTTACAATCTCTAGATGAGTGAGATTCTACCACATGGATTGCCATCACTTATTCTAGGGGTCTTCGTGTTGGGCCCCTATTTTGGTAAGTAAAAGATTCATGTTAGCATGACATCCACATTTATTTGAGGCATCATTTTGGTTGATGATGACTTTTTGGCATCTTAGTTCCAGTTGGAGGTTTTAGTGCATACTTTGTGCTAGTTGGTAGGTGGCTAACCAATTCTAGGATTTCCATGGCATCTTACAAGTTGGGAGATACATGGTGACTACAACATGAAGTTTTCAAGGTGATGGAGCTAGCATAAATGATCACGAAGGATCTACCCTGGTGGATCTACTCTAAAAGGCTATATAAATATCTTGAACCAATGAATCAAGAGGATACAAAAATATTAAAACAAATTTATAGCAATTTTGAAATGATTTGTATATAATGTAATGGATGTCATTCAATATGGCAGTAGTATGGACACCATTAAGGATCCATTTGTATATTCCCAAGCTCTCTGATGATCCTCTAGCTTATTAAATATCTTGAGCAAAGTGTTAACTCTATTTCAAATACTATGACTCTATTTTATTTAAACCTTGGTTAATGACAAAAATGGTTGAATTCAAACATGGTGAATCTAGGCTATGCATATTTGGTATTACTATTTGAATATGCACTGATTATAATTCTATAATTTCAATACATTTATATTAAGAATGTTGTTAATGAGCTTCTACTTCATGATGTTAATGTCATCCATATAATAGATGATGATGTCAATCATAACTTGCATAAAGACTAAGTATATAAATACCATGCATCAAATGTTCCTACCCTTACTAAAAGTGTGAGCCTAACATGAGTACTTGAAAGGAAGTATCCCTTTGAACCTTCAAGTGCCTATATGACTTTGGGCCTAGTTTAACAAAGACTTGTGACCTTACGACTCTAAAACTAGTCTACTAGAAGGTTTTCACCTATAGGATACCAAGCTTAGTCCACCAAAAGGCTTGCACCTATGGATCTAATTAAGCCTTATTTTAACTAACCAAGTCCCATAATTAATGTATTATACCATGACACAACTAACCTAAAGTGGGCCTTGATTCCTTCTCAGCTACACTTTGGGAGAACACATAAGGCTTGTGCCTTATGTGAATTGATGATGGTACTGCTAAGTGTTTAAATGTTGAGCGTGAAAGGAATATCCCATGTTTGTGCCTAAGTGTAATAATTCTAGAACCAACTAAGACAACTTTGCATCCCCACATTCTACAATATTTTGGTTTTGTTGCTAAGATCCATGTTGAATTTTGTTATTAAAATGGTATAACATAACAATGTAGCGACTCTCCCTCAAAAAAATCAAGCACTAGTTAAAATAGGTGGAAGATAAATTTGTGCTAAAGTATATAACTTGTAGAGGACAAAAGTTAAGAACATGGGTTTAAAACAGCCTATATAATGCTCTATATGAGGTCTTTTTTTTCAAGTTGCCTAAGCATGTTTATTGGTGGGTGGATACATATTCAACCCATCAAAGTAGGAGATATGGATAACACTATGAGTGGATAAAGGAGTGCCTAGAGAGGTTTGAGATCTTGGATGCCACTTGGACTAGAGTAGTAGATAAATGGTGGCAAGGAACATTGATCAGCTACATAATTGAGTTTGTAGTCTCAACATACTCATGCCTTGAGGAAGTAAAGTACCATTTTTTATGTGACCCTTGAGATAAATTTGTGAAGTAATTTGATGCAGAGCTCAAAAATCTAATGGTGGATTATGGATTTAAAACTTTGGGGATGTAAATCTAAAGTCCTTTTACATATGAGTAGTGTAAAGGGGGAAAAGGGGATGTAGAGATGAAGCATAATGGAGGGAGATGAGTAGATTGACACTCATAAGCTTAGAAGATAGACCTATAATAAGAGATGGTGTAGAATGATGGAAGATATAAAACCTATAAGTGATAAGATAACATATAAAAAATAGGAATGGAATGGAGAAGGATCTCTTGAAATAAAAAAGTGTGAGGATAAGAGATATAATGAAGTGATGGATCAAGCCCAACATTTGACAAGTGTAAAATTTTCTAGTTTCTTACAAGATTTTGTGACTAAAGATATGCTTGATAAGCCTACCCCGTTTGAACCTATAATGCATGATCACACACTAGATCCTACACTTGAAGAAAGTACATAATCGATAATTGACCTTGTTGTCAACATAAATCTTAGATATTTTTCATATTTGGAGTATAAATTCATGATTGAACGAATTATTCCATAAAAAGAGGTGAGTGTGACTACCTCTAAACTAGTGGGCTCTAGCCTACCATAATAGAACTTGAGTATAAGCATACCAACTCAGTTGATGTCAATAATGTAGTTTGGGCAATAACCCATAAGAAGTGGTTTAGTGTCACAAGTATTATAGTGTCATCATCATCAATGATGTTATCAATAATGATAAGACCAATACCTAACCCAATAGATAAAGTTGTTGGAGGACCACCACCAAGACAAATGTTGGGGGGATAAGTGCCTCAGATCGTAGATGGTCCCCATAATAGATCTACTATGAAATTACCATGCACTTGATAGAGTATTATGGCATGGAAAATTCCATAGAGCATGTACTAAAGTGTTAATTTTAATTGGGCATGTGGGGCATAACCCAATCAGAGTGCAAGGCAACCTATTTTATGTCCACTTTACTTGATCATGACCATACATGGTATATAAAATTCAATCCTGACTAGGTTATGATCGATTATGATACCCTAAAGGAGGCATTCCTAAAGGAATTTGACATTATAGAGTTTGAATAGTAGAGAATAATCATGGTTAAAGAGAATAACTAAGGACTCTCAAAGAGTGTGTGCTTGTACGATGTAAGGTTGAATACTCTCCTATCAAAGCTACCATATGATATTCACCTTTCCCATAATGTGTAGTGGTTTATTGAAGGGTTTATCATGTCATTTAAAAGAGTGTTTTCCATTAATAATTTTACCAACCCTCATAAAGAAATTGAATCCATGCTCAGAGCTGAGGCAATCAAAAGCACTGATACTGGGATAAACCCATTTATGGAAGCACATATTACACATATGGCCTTCGAACTCAAAAATATTATTTCAAGCTCTTCATAATATGCTCAAAGTGGATTATTGTGTACCGACTATGAAGTGGAAGGACATAATAGGAATAACTTCCTCTAAAGGAATGTGCACACCCTACTTCTAAGCTGCAAAGTCTATCAATAGGTGAATGATGTTCATAACTTACCTTTGTTGCAATGCACCAACTAGGTTAACACAACCATCTATTTTCATTTGTGTGATGCCTACACTCATACCACTACTAATTTTTAGGAGATTGATGAAATGTGTGATAATATGAAAAAAGGTAAATGATAAGCCACTAAAGTAGTCAAAGGGCAAGCTAACCAAGGAAATTAAGGCTATAGTAAAACAATATGGGCTTTGAGATGTAATAAGGTGTTAGAGGATGAGGTGGAGGACATGGTGGTGGAAGATTACCACTATGCTCATATTATAAGTGTGGCTCCATAAAAAAATATCATCATGATTGCTCTACACATCCCATGTGTGGGTATTATTGAGGGTCCCATAAAGTCAAAGAATGCCCTGAATTGTACAAAACATTGACCTAAGATATGCCAAGTGTAAACAAGGGTGTAAGAATGATCAAACACAATCCAAAAATATAAAAATGAACCCCTAAGGGACAACTAACCTATAAAAATATAGTTAAAGTGTAGGTGACTACTCATAGTGGATTCACTACTCAACCACCAGTTATACCAATACCTGAGTTACACTTAGAATATGGGGATAAGGATCATATTGAGTTCATAATGTAGCCTAAGCCCAAATTTGGCCCTTTCCCAAACCTAGCCTACCAAAAATATGTATTACAATGGGCCATAAGTGTAATCCAAAACCTACATGGAGAGCTACAATTAACATGAGATATAGAAGCATTGGTTGTTGCCTCTCAAAAGAAGTAGGACAACCATGAAGTCAAGATACAAGAATTAATAGAGATCTTGCTCCTCTTAAAACTAGAGGGAATATTGCTCCTATTAAATAAATTTATCCTAGAACATCAAAGTTAAAATCTAATTGAAGTCATTACACCACACATGGAGAGGGTGAGAGAGGTTCAACATACATAAAATTTTGAACTCCTAGTGAATGCCACTATTGATGGATGGTTTATCTATGATGTCCTTGTAAACATAGGCATTAAGGTCAACATATTGAGCAAGAATTTCTAAGATAAAATTGGTAGACCATCTTTGAGGCCTTCCCCTCATGTACTCTTCATGGCTAATAATACCTAGACATAGTTGATTGGAATTCTAAAGAGAATAGTTATAGATATCATGGGCTCCAAATTCTACACTAAATTTGAAGTAATCAAGTTAGCAGAACAAGATAATTATCTAATGATTTAGGAAGGCCATGGTGTTATGAAAAAAATAAAAATATACACTTCAATAGGTGCTACATGAAATTTTATAATGTAAAGGAGAGGGTAGTTATACCCCTCTCATAATAACAAGGACCCCCGTATGCCAAGAGTATGGACCTCAAAGATAAGATCAACCACATATATAACATCATGGTGCAAGGTACCACGACTCTAAACCTTGATGATCAAGGATTCCTCTCCTAGAAAGATAGATAATCATCTTTAGAAACCATTGACATTGCTTGTGATTGATGGGTCAAGGAAGCATATGAGACCACTGGTTTAATTTTCCGCATGGTATGTATAAAGGTGCCAAAATTAATGAAGACATGTTAGGTCTAGATTGATTACACTTCAAAAATATGGGTCCCTTGTGCCAATAAAAAGGAAAAGAGAGTGTTTCACCTTAGTAAGGGTGAACTTTCAATGCTCCCAAGGTATGAAATGAGTAATCTAGTGGAAAACTACATCCATGGCCTTTAATCATGCGTCCCAAAAGAGGTGGATAGGATGGGTGCACTAGTGTATATATTAAAGAGCACTATTGTTCATTGGTGGGAAATGAAATGGCCTAGCTTACCGACTTGAAAATATGTGAAGGTATCTATTTACACTATATTTGAGAAGATTAATGAGGACCTAGACATCTCAACCTACTTTGATAACTCTAACCCTATAGTGCATGTGTACTTTTGCACTATTTATGGAGAAAATGCCCTAAAGAACTAATGGGTGCACACTTTATCGATAACCTTGAAGATGTGGGCATGAATATGGTATATTATCAATGAGATTCACCATAATACAACCAATGGTGATGCACTTAAGGATTAATTTATTCACAACTTCTCCTTTTCTTCACAAAACCTTAAATTGATTGAGCCATTATCAGTAGTTTGAAGGTCAATGTTTTAGGACACTTCAATATTGGAATAGAACCTAAAAGACATGTGTGGTGAAAAAGGGTTGGAACTCATGAATTTTTTTTAAGATAAAATACCTAATAGTGAATCTATTGATGAGGATGATGAAACATGGAAGATGCACAACTGGAAGAATTTGATGGGTAAAAGGAAGCTATTGTGCCATGTTGAGGATAAAACTCTAGAATAAGAATAACCTATCTGAATTTGGATATAAAAAATTAAGGGAAGTAAATAAGTTGAGGATTTACATGAGGAGAACAATGAAACCTATCATGCACTACTAAAAACTACCAACATAAATATCAGCTTAGAAGGGGGACCAAATATTACTATTCTAGGTGCTTATTAGTTTAGCACAAATCTAGTGCATATTATTGATCTCATAAAGGAGTTCCAACACTTGTTACCTTAAAAATATAGGGACATGAAAGGCACACACCTATCTCTTAGGAAGATGAGCATCAAGCTAGTCGATGGTGTAAGACTTATCAAGAAGTGACCTTATAGGATGAACCCCAATTTTTGTGCCAAGGTCAAAATAGAGATTAATGTTATGATAGATGTATTCATCATCTACACTATGAAATAATATGAATGGGTTAGCCCCATGGTCATGAAAATAAAGAAGGATGGGTGAATTTGAATTTATATTTAATATAGATTGTTAAATGCTACCTATGTAACCAATCCATTTCTAACTCCGTTCATTAGGGAAGTCTTAGATGGCATCGTAGGTTGTGAGATACACACTTTCATTGATGGGTTATTAGGATACCATCAAATCTAGATTGAGGAGGAAAATCCCAAAAATACCTTTGTGAGAGAATGGGGTTACTTCACATATAACATGATGCCCTTTGGATTCAATAATGCACAAGTTGTATTCTCCTGAGTGGTGATTACTACTTTCAAAGACTTCATCCATAAATTCCTCCAAGTATACTTAGATGATTAGACTATGTATGGGTTAGTTAAGGATCATTATTCTAATTTTCACCTTATGTTTTAGAGGTTTAGGTATTTGTATATTTCATTAAACCTCAATGAGTGTGTCTTCATAATGCCATGTGGCACTTTACTCAATCACATCATCTGAAAAGATGGTATGCTTGATGATCTAGTGAAGATTACATTAATCATTTATCTCTATACCCCATCAATATAGAAAGATATTTTCACCTTTTTTGCCATTATGGGTACTATAGGAAGTTCATAAGGAACTACACCAAGATTTTAGTGTTGCTAAAAGAGCTCTTTTAAAAGGATGGCCCATTCTATTAGGGTGTAGCATAGGAAGATGCATTTGAGACCCTAAAGCTCAAACTAGAAATTACATCGATATTAAAATTTATTGATTTGATGAATCCATTTTATATCCATGCTAATGCATTTGGTATTATGATTGGCATCATTCTAACATAACCAAATGAAGGCAAAATTGATCATCATATTTATTTTGCAAGTATAAAACTAGCCAAGGTAGAGTAGAATTACACCATAAATGAGCATGAGGCACTTTCCATGGTCTAAACCTTGTAAAAGTTCTGATATTACTGGTTGCTAACCCCCTTTATCTTCTTCAATTATTATGAGGCACTTAAGTACCTGATTAACATCCCATTTTCCATGGGTGCATTTATCAATGGATCATTTTGTTTTAAGAATTCTAGTTCTCTATTATAGTGAAACCTAAAAACCAAAAATTAGGCCTAGACCATCTATCATTCATCAACTATGGTAATATGATAGAACCTATTGAAGATGATATTCCTAAATCATAACTCTATAAGGTTCAACACATCCTAGAAGACTTTGAAAATATCATCACATTTGTAATATCTAGATCTACACCCTAGACTATGATGACTAAGGAAAAGAAAAAACTTGTAGTTCATCCCTCTCAAACTTATTGTCAGGGAAATATACAAGCTGATTCATAAGGATCTCCTATACTAATATGTCATAGAGCATGAAAGGGACTTAGTCTTACAAGAGTTGCACGAAAGGATTGCTAGAGGACATTGTGCTAGAATGCTACAACATGTAAGTTTCTATAATTAGGTTTGTGGTGTCCAAATTTTTTATAAGATGTGAATGATTGCACCAAGGCATGTGACATATACCAGTGCATAGGAAAGCCAAACCATTGGATGAGATGCCTCTCATCCCCATTTTTTCCCAGGTGCCATTTGAAAAATGGGCCATTAACTTTATTGGGCCTATTACTCCCACTACAAGGCACATGATAAATTTTGGTGGCCACAAATTACATCACCAATTGGGATGAGGTAGTACTAACTAAATATTATAAATATGACACTACAACAAGGTTTATCTAGGATAAGATCATTAGTCACTATGGATGCCCACTTATCTTGAATAATGATCATGGTGTACACTTCATCAATGAAACCATTAAGATCTTACTAACTAAATATATGGTGACATATCATAAAAACACCTCTTATCATCTTTAAGAAAATGGAAATGCTGAGGCATTTAATAATATATTAGGAACATGCCTCACAATGATATGTGATGTTGGTCACAAATATTGGGATAGCTATGTGTCAGTAGTATTGTGGGCCTATTACACTATGTACAATCACTTGAACAAGGCTACACCATTTCAACTAGTGTTTGGCATAGAGGCCATTTTACCTATGGAATTTTTGGTGCCCTCATTATGCATCATGTGTATTGGTCAATTAGATGACCAAGAGTCTTTAAGTGCATTCCCAAAAGACTTGGAACACTTAGATGAGACACATACCTAAGAAAGATGGATCCAAGAAATAAAAAAAGCATGTTAAAAGATATGGAATTATAAGAACATCAAGTGTAAGGTACTTACTAAAGGAGCATTGGTATTAGTATATGAATTAAAGTACCTCAAGTACCTAGGTAAATTATAGATTAGGTGGATGGGACCTTATATCATCCAAAATATATTGGAGACCAATGTATATAATCTACACATGTTTATGGGTGAAATGCTCCTTAGGCACTTACACAACAATAAATTAAAGCCCTATAATCACTAGGTGGTGCTTGTGCTATCAGACACTGACTTTTTGGTCACAAGTTAGTTGTATTGGGTTAACCACAATAAAATTTGGTACATGACAAGTATTTACTTATGTTTATTTTTTTGTGTTATGTGAATAAGTGGGTTGATTTTAGGCCCATAGGAGAACTCATCTAGTGCTTACATGCATGAATCCAATCAGCTGAGTTGAGCACAAATGCCTACTAAATTCCTAAGGATAGACATAAATTTATGGGTGCATGAATTATACTAGATTTATAAAGATGTAAATACAAGTGGAAAAAGGGAGGCACACAAGATGTTAATGCATAAGAAACCAAGCAAAGAGAATGAAGTGTTGGAGGACTAGTGCAAGATTTGTATGGGGTAGGGAAGTCCAAAGCAAGAGACATAGAAGCATAGAAAAATCAACCAAGAAAGAGATATGCACTTGAAATGAAGCATAAAACTAAGGAGGTATAGAACCAAGGAGGTTGAATCACATGCATGTGAATCACTACACCCAGGTTACCATAAAAAGGGTGAAGGTCATGCCATGGTAAACAAAATGAAAAATAAAGATTATCTAGATAGCTGACACCCACCCAATGGTCAACAAGAAGTGACTATTTAAATTACCTATCACTTCACTTAATAAACCATTAAGAAAATTTAATGACTATGATGGTGGAGGCAAAAAGATCCATAATAAATGATAATGTGGTAATGGATTTTCATGGATTTTATGGATTTAGAATATTTCAATAAATCCATGTGCCTCCATGCTTTAATAAAGTAGCATAAAATAATTTATAAAGAGGTGAATATAAAATTGGACTATGTTAGAAACCTTGTATGAATTTGAACCTAAACATAGAGCCGAACCAAAGCTGAAGCCAACCAAAAACTAGAAAATGCTATCATAGTGAAAACTAGAGCATCTAAAACATCCAAGTGAGAATGATTAAACCATGATAGAATTGTGTTATACTTTTAATTAGAAAGGAGGTTAGTGGAGAGGAATTAAGAGGGAAACTAGGAAATATAAATCTTATAGAACATTGAGGTTACCATTAACGGTACATGAAGCTTGCGAGTTGAAGATGGTCATAGATCCCATGACTATGAATAAGAACCAAATACAATTAAGGATTTTGGAAAGATCAACCAAATATAATTTAATAGAAGTTAGTTCACAATGGTAAAAAATAGGTTAAGTATAGGTCCACCATAGGTGTATAAGGACACCAAAAAAGCATGGATGGTAGAAGAAACAACCACTATGAAATGGAAATCACAACTGGTAAAAAGAGTTAGCATCATGGTGGTTGACCCAAAATCAAGTGAAAATCTTAATTATAGAGAGATGAAGCTCCCCCTAGAGGTTATAATGAGGGAAAAATGGGTATCCTTTACACACATGTGCATATTTAAGGATTACAAACATAAGATGCATAGCAATGTGCATGAACTCAATCAGGACTAGATGGATGATATTGGAAAGAAGATGAAGGTGGGCACCACCCTCTTATACATCTCCATTTAAGGTAAGTTAGTAACCACAAACACAACATAATTGTATGAGATACTAAGTTTTGGAAAGTCAGAGGAATTGGGACAATTCTTCCTCTCATGCATCCATGGTGACAATTTTTTTTGTAGGGAGCTACATGCAGATCTTGTTTCAAATCATTAGTCAGATCATGAGATGCCCAGGTACAATATTAGCCATATATCATATGATGGAAGATGAATTAGAGGTCAATAAGGTTATGAATCTCCTAGGTTACTATAAGGTAGGGTTCACATTCCTTATCAAATATATCCAAGATCCTAGCATGATGGTAGTGACATGCCTAGTCAGCTCCAAATTATGCCCTAATGATTGATGGTCTAACATCATCAAGACCTACTTGTGCATTACCCATCACATGGAACAAGGAGTGAAGTTTAACATATCTAAATTCATTTTTGAGGATATTATTAAGAATGCATTGGAATGTCACAAGGTGCATGATACATTTAGGTGAGGATCCATTCTGATATTAATTTTGATGGAGGAAATCAATGTGCAAGATGGAGATGATGATAATCTATGGGTGTTATCACCCCATAATTAATTCGCAACACTGAACTACTAAGACTTCATTTTCCCACCCAACTTCTCATAAAAATACAAGATAATGGTGTAAGGGTGGTGTGACTAATATATCAAGGCCTGGTAGGAATGATGACCTTTGATACCATGTAACATTTATATGTAGTATGCCTAATGATTATATATGGGAACTTATCTAAATGGCTAAAGTTACCTTATGTGCTTTCCACCAAGTATTTCATCATGGTGCTAAGGAGGATTCCCAATGTGTAGCATTTGGAGATCTCAGTGAAGACCATGGATCAAGATAGGAGTAGGTTGAGAGGATAGTATGTACACCCTAGAGAAAAATCCACTAAGGATGAGGAGGATGAATTTGATATAAAGGACCTCCATCCCCTTTATAAGGAGATTATATATGGGTGCATCTTCAACCTCTATTATGAAAAGAAGCCACACAAAAGGGCAATGATCTTGAAAAATATGGTGATCACCCCCTCTTGATCGATGATGAAGGGAAGCCAACATAAAATGTTGAATATAAGACACCCCATAATAAGTGAGAGGAGAAATTTGAAAATATCACAGAGCACATCAAGTCAAAGATTGCCTCTAATGAAAACAATACACCTTCAACTCCTAAGAAACATGTAACCTTTATGCCAAAGACTGATTCCTCCAACAAGAAGCACAAAAATAAGAAGTTGAAGGGACCCGTTTCATTCTTAAATATTAATCTAGATTAAATTTAAAAAGAATATACCTTCATGCTTGCAATGGAAGAAGAGATTGAGGAAGAAAGCATAGGGACCTACATCATGCAGGTTAAAGAGGAAAAGGATCTAAGCACCAAAGATATTTAGGAGGCCCTCCAAATTGGAAAAAATACTATTCTTGAAGAAGTATAGGGGCTGATGATCTCCTTATATAGTTAATAACCATTCACACTACCTTTATAAATAGAAGAGGAGAAGAGAAGGGTGAAAAATAAAATGTGGCTAAGTGAGGAAGAAATTGAGATGGCACTGGTGCTTAAAGAGAAGCATAGACATGTGAAGGAAAAATAATCAACCAATGTAGAGAAGGTAAATAAGGTTAATAAAGGTGTATGACCAAACATTGAATCAATTAAGCAAGTTCCCTATGTCCCCACCAACCAAATAGAATAAGTTTCACAAGAGGCACATCTAAGTAGTGAGGGGGTGCCTTTAAAAATAAGGTGTTATTGACACCTTAAAATAATAGATGGAGATAGTTGAGGAAACCCAATATAAATAAGGTGATGCTAGTACTAAAGGTATTTATATAGAGTTTAATATTGAAAACCTTAAGAGGAAGAAGTTAATGAAGGGGAAAAGTCTGAGGAAGAACCCTTAATGAACAAATAAATGAGTCCTCTAAGGAAAGTGCTAAAGAAAGTGATGGCATCAATGAAGAGGAAGAAGAAAAAATAGAGATGGCCATCATGAATAAGGATGATGTAGAGATAATCATAAGGGAAAATGTGAATAAGGGGTGGAATGATTTATATTTTTACATGTTTGACACTATACCCCCAAAGCCACCATAACTAGGATGCATAAACAACTTGCGTTTGCATTTGATCACTAAAAGGATGAGCCTCAATTTGAGGTCCCTAGAAAGTCTATTTTGGGCATAAAAGATCTTGAGGGATAAGACTCCCTCTTCATAAACCCTCATGACATGAACCCAATGTGATCTATGAATGTAGTGATTAGGATGGCCACTAAGGTTATGTATCCGAATATAATCAATGATAGTAGGGTGGGAAAATGGAATCAACTCCATAAAGAAGCCCAAGAATAAGTGTAGGCCATTGAGTTCAAGTTTTAGTAGCTCTATGAGAAAATAGAGACAATTAAAACATACTTTTTAGTTGGCATTAATACTTTTAACCTCTCTAAGGTTAATAAAATCTCTGAAATAGTGGAGAAGATGCTCCCAAGGTTAAAACTAGAGCCAGTGCAAGAATAAGAAGAATAAGATCCTTGCATCATGATAGAGAAGGATCTTGATGCTAAGCATAAAGAGGTAGAATAAATCTTTGAAAAAATACAAGAGGTTATATATTTAGTTGATGATATCTTATTGAGCTTCTCAAACCAAGCATCAGTCATAGATGAATTCCTCAAGTAGGTAAAGGAGGGGAAGGAAAATATAATGTCATAGTTGTACTTAATGATCAAGTTTGAGTACACATAGATCATGGGGAACATAAATTTTCTAATTACCCAAATCAAGGACCAAGAGAATAACCTAGACTCACTCTTTTATGCTCTATAGACTAAGGCTTATGAGTGAGGAGAAATCCTAGATAGAAGTGTGACTAAGGCTAAGGTAAATATAGAGGCCTTTCAAAAGGAGCTAGAAAAGACCAATGTGTTTGAACTTAGTACTACCTTTACCAAAATAGATAACACCACTAAATAAATTAAGATTGACATTAAGGGATTTTAAGACTTCAGTGCTGAGTTTAAGGAGAGTGCACTTAAGTTATGCATTCCAAAGACCTTGATAGCCTAGTCTAAGGATAGATTAGAAATTTTGTATGGGGTAATGTTGGGCCCTTATTTTGGTAAGTACATGATTCACACTAAAATTAAAAACACATTAGTGTGAGGCATCATTTTAGTTGATTATGAATTTTTGGTATCTTAGTTCTAATTAGAGGTTTTAGCACATACCTTGCACCAACTGGCTGGCAACTAACCAATTCTAAAATTTCTAGGGCATCTTCCAAGTTGGTCAATTTGTGGTGACTATAGTGAAAATTTTATA
Organism: Torreya grandis; assembly: GCA_037957365.1. NCBI lineage: Eukaryota > Viridiplantae > Streptophyta > Pinopsida > Cupressales > Taxaceae > Torreya > Torreya grandis. Next base: position 596,089 of record JARHVA010002704.1, on the reverse strand, counting down.
AGGTGATGGAGATATAAAAAATGATCACTAAGGCTATAACTTGGCACTTTGCATGCACATTCCACCATGACAGAGCTACTCTAGAAGGTTATATAAAGATCTCAAACGAGCAAATCAAGAAGACATTATAATAGCCACCATTAGATTTAGAAGTAATATGGATGCCATTAAGTCTCCATTTATATATGCCTAAGCTTTCTTGTGAGTCTCTAGGCCATTAAATATCTTGAGCGAAGTGTTTACTCTATTTCAAATACTATGACTCTATATTATTTAAACCTTGGTTGATGACAAGAAAGGTTGAATTTAAATATGATGAATCTGGGTTATGTGTCTTTGGTATTAATATTTGAATTCACACTAATTATATTGTTATAATTTCAATACACTTATGTTAATAATCTTCTATTTCATGACATTAATGACATCCCTATAATAATTGATGACATCAACTGTAACTTGTGTAAAGATTGAGTATATAAATCCCATGTGCTAAATGTTCCTACCCTTATTGAAAGTGTGAGCCTAGTATGAGTACTTGAAATTAAGTATCCCTTTGACCCTTCAAACACCCATATGACTCTAGGGCTAGTTTAACAAAGGCTTGTGCCCTTATGACTCTAGAACTAGTCCACCAAAAGGCTTTTACCTATAGTCCATTAGGCTTAATCCACTAGAATGATTGAGCCTATGGATATACTTAAGCCTTTTTTGAACTAACTAAGTCCCATAGTTAATGTCTTGTGCCATGGCATAACTAGACTAATGTAAACCTTGGTTCCTTCTTAGCTACACTTTGGGTGAGTGCATAAGGTCTATGCTTTATGTCAATTGATGTTGGTACTATTGAGTGTTTAAATGTCAAGTATAGAAGGAATATCCCATGTGTTGCACCTAAGTTTAATTAGTCTAGAACTAACTAAGATAACATTTCACCCCTTTAGATCTTTTAAAGTGAGACTAGCCATTAGTATTCTTGACAAGATGTAGGTGAGTAAGATCATGTTGTATGACATGATCTTTTTTATTCAGAGGGTCACCTACCTTGGGAGTATATAACCATAATTATTATCTATAAATGATAAGGATCATTCAAAATGGCATGATTTTGAGTATTTAAATATTTTCTTACCTTTGGATTATGTGCCTCTACATGTTAGCCATAATTGATCGAGATCACGCCATATGACACAATATCACTTATCCAAAAGGTTGCTTGCCTTTAGAGTATGTACCTCTTCCCATTAGCCATAAATGAGTAGGATCATGCCACATGTTACCATCTCACTTATCTCAATGATTAGGTACCTTAGGACTTGGGTTTATTCACTATTTTTCTCTAGAGGAATGATATGGAGAGACATGGAATGATCTTAGAGCTTGGGGCCTCATGAAGTATTTACCTTACCCATTTTGAGTCGATATAAGTGAGTAATTGGGATGAAGATAGGTGGAAAATATTGATTACTCAAGTTCTTGGAGAACTTGGACTTAGAATATTTTTCCTCACTAATCATGTAGAAATTAGATGAAGACACACATCTCAATCTTATGAATTTGAGGGTTCACCAAAGGAAAAAGACTTAGTCATTTTGAAAATCCTTCATGAAGAAGGTGGGTATTTACACATGGAACAATCTTAGAGGTCAGGACCTAACTATTAATTATAATTAAAACTCATGGAATTATCCATTATAATTCAAACTCATTACCATTCTTAAATTTGATGGTTGATGTAAGTACAAGAGACACATACGACAAAGGTCTATGTGAGGAAACTTTTAACAAAATGAATAAGTTGAAAATCTAATCATACTATAGGGGGATATTTTTGAGCTATACCAAGCAATTTATGTTAAAGTGTAATTTTAGGGTCATAACACCCCTAAACATAACACATAACCTTGAAAAAAAAACAAATTAGATCAATTAGTCCATAAAACTAGAATATGAATTTGAAAAATGTCATATCACTAACAGTGAAATAGATGTATGAAATAACTTCAATAGATATGTGCATTTAAATATTTAGACTCAAGCATTAATATAACTACTAGAGTAATTTTTGGGACATTTAATAAATTTAGAACCAGATCAAGACTTCATTCTAAATTAAAAAACTCAGATTTAAGATAATGACTTCCAATTTAGAACTGGACTAATTCATTTCATAACAAGACCTAAAAATGGAAATTTTAAGATAAAATAGGGTCCTCATTTTAAAATTATAAAAATAGGGTGTGTTAGTCACAAAACATTATTTAGGACATTCAAACATGTCTTCCCCTTGAGTGTGCAATATTTGAACATGGCCCTTGTTTGCAGTCTCCTTAGACCCCCTTTGCATGACATTGAGTGCACTTGTGTGATATTACTTTTTATTTATCTTGTTCCTTCTATACATTTCTATGATCCCTATCATTCATATTAGGGCTTGTTTTGATTTGATACTACAAGCTTCATTAATACATCTACTCAGACATGATATTACTATATGCTTATTTATTACATGATTGATACAAATATGTCATGGTTATCTTATCTTTTTGAGATAAATAGATTACATATTTCATTAAACTCACCTCAAAATGGAGGATTATCTATGGGGACATGTAATAGAGACATGAGTCCACATACACACATTTGGCAAAACTGGCAAAATTTGATATAATTTTCATGATTCAAATTTACACTTGTGACATAATCTTATATATTTGGCACATATCTGGGAAAAGTTTTAAGATTTTAAACACATATTATACACATTTTATAGCATATATGTTACATTTTGATATATACTTTATCTTGAAACACATTTAAGATGCATATGCCATGTAAGTACACCAAATTATAGATATGTTATTCAAAACATACTAATATTCATGTATCAAACTTACACAGAGCACTAACTGAGATTTTATTTATTGAAATAGTTTTCTCCCTTGATTAGTACGATAGAGATTATGCACCCTTGATGGAATTGGAACTACTTCTATTTTGTGTGTTGATATGATTATACCATTTAAATTGGGTGAGATTGGCTAGATTATGTTTACATGTGGGTTGTATAGCTCATCATTACACTATATTGGAGGCATGATCGCCCTCAAAATACCCTCTTCACATCTCCAAATTTGAGTTGTGAACCTCAGCTTGGAAACATTGTTACCAAAGTAAATTACTAAGGGGAAACATGGTTGCATCAACACATACGTATACTCCTTCATGCTCTCTTTTCTTTCAATCAATTTAAATTATTCATTTATAGATTATATGTTCAAATTTCACTTGTAACATGATTTTTTTTTAGATCATATACATATAAAAATTTAAAACATGTCTCAAGTGAAAATAAGGTGTGTTGTACACACCATGATACACATTTGTTTCCTTTAAAATATTAATTTTTCCTTATGCATTGCTTGATTAAAAGGGGTGAAACTATAGATACAAAAATATGGATTTTACATGATAAACTAGTCTTTCACACTTGACAAATATCAATCTAGGCTATACCCTTTAGTTCCTAACTTTCCCACTATCAAAAGGATCACATTTAATATCTTACTATGCATAAATGATTATCTTATGGTCTAACCTTGATATTCTAATTATCCAGATACCTATAGCCTAAGGCATATTTAAAAATTAATATATATCCTTATCTATTAGTTATAGATATTCAAAAATTCTATATTCTCCATTACACTAACATTCATATCTAGACACTAACATCAAATGTTAGTATCCTAGTTCTAACACTAGTATCTGTACCTTAAAAACACTCAAATTTACAAATATTTTGATATATAGGTTAACCTATTTGTCTGAATTAACCCTCTATGATATTATTTTTAAAAATTTCTATATAAATACAATTCAAAGACCATTCATTATCACCAAGTACTATTTAAGCATACATCTAACACTTATCAAGCAAAAACAACTCTCAAGCTCAAAAAACTACCCTATTCTTCCCTATTTCAATTTTAGACAGAGGAGTAGTATTATTATAGGTTTGAAGCATATAAAAATCAACACATGAGTAGTATTTGTCAATTTCAAAGATAAATCACTACATGCTTCACATATATCATGTTACACCATTATTTACACATAAGCCACACATAGGGGAGAATACATATGTTTAAGGCCCTCTTTGAAGTATTGGCTATGTAGGCAAAACTCACTGAAATAGGGGTATTTTAGTCCATATAAACTTCACTTGAGCCTAATAACCCTTATTTTTTAAGGTTACATGTCCTAATTGGAGGATCTAAGGTTTTAAAAAAAATACTAATATCAAGAAGATGTATGCACAATATGAAACAATAATATGAAATGTGACAAAGAAACCCTAACAGGTGGAAGTGGAATTTATAGAAAAGAGTCAATATTATATAAATGATGATAGTGGTAGAATCAAGACACTAGCATCAACTCTAGTGTCCATAGGGTGACAAGTTTACATATTGAGTAAAATAAAATATTCAGAATATGGTGATTGGATCCAAATATTCAAACAGTCCATTCCTACATCTACACTACTTTCCTACACATCAATGTATAATAAAAGTGTGATTTATCCTTCTCATTGATATTATCAAAACATTTAACTATATTTAGCATATTATTAGATTCAATATATCTTGTGTGAATATTAAATTAACTTTTTGGGGTTATGGAGTGTAAGCTCTAGGTTGTTAAAGAGTTTGAGTATAGTAAATTAGGTGTAAAATATGTAATAAATACAACCACTAACTTGTGAAACAATTGATCTAAACTAATATTTATAATAATAGTAATGAAGGAGATAAATGAATACTTAGATGTAAACAAACTGAGACAAAGGATCTAGAGTCTTAAAATTGGTATAGGAGCTAGTTTGAGTATCACATATATGGTTTATGTGTTAAATACCCTCCTAAACAATAACACCCTACCCTAAATAGTAGTACTGTTACACTAATGTCCACTTATGATGCTAGTGTACTCTATTTAATAACTATTCTGAGCTTTTGGGAACACCTGTTTATTAATATGCCAAGCTTATTCCTATGTAGAAAAACTTAGACTTGTTGTTTGTGACATATTGTGACTAATTTTATAAGTAAACCCTAGCCCTCTATGTGATTATGACATTTTATTTTGTACAATTATTAAATGTTTGGTGTTAGTTGGGTAGGTTGGACATCCTCAACACCTTGTTATGATGATAGTTGCTTACATACTAATACTTTGAGGATGGATCAATCCTAATATAGTTATCCCCACCTAAGTGCTGGTGCAAGTGCAAGTGAAAATAGTATGAATGATGGTTTGAGTTCTTTTACTAATGCTTAACACTTCTGAGATGCTCTAACTTTTCCCTTTTTTTCTCAACCTCTATATATGGGGCTATGGTTTAAATCCCCAGTTTGCACAGATCTATCAAAAAGATTTACATAAATCCCTAAATAATTTGAAAGTGATTAATGTTTGTTAAGAATAAGTGGTGTAATAAGTTTGAGTATTCTAAGCTCAGGAAGGCTATAGATGACTGTATATATAATTAGGATAGAATAGGGATTAATAACCTTGATTGTGCAAACTTACTCTAAGCTTATTTATATGTATTTGTATCTCATTTTCATCTAGTGGATAAAGGGATAAAAGTCATGAATATATACTAATATAATTATTTTTAATGGTTTGAAAATAGTTCTAGTCTAACCTTAGGTTCTTTAGGAATTGAAAAAATATTTTTTGGAACTCAAATGAGGGAAAATGATAATAACACCCAAATAGGACAATAACATGGTGGCACTATTATCCAATTATGGTACCAGTGTCCAGTGGTATAATTTAAGGCATTAGGGGCCTATATTCCTAAGGAAGGCTTTGGGATGATTTTGAGATGTCTAAGGATATGTGTGGCTTATACCAAAGCTAGATAAGTGTCTAAATAATCCCTAAGATAGGTCTAGGTCTAAGCTAGGAATTGGTGGTCAAAAATAACACTCTTGGTGCTCAAGTGTCATTTTTAGATGATTAAATTTTCCCCACTTTATTATAGAAATACAAAAAAGTAAAATGACTAGGATAAAGGAAAAAGAAGCATACCTAGACTTACCTATGAAGCCAACTTCATGAATTTATATCTGAATATGTGAATCATGATTCATTGTGTGTCTTGAAAATGAAACTTACATAAATTAGTCCTTACTTAAAAGATATCAAAAGAAAATAAAAAATGAGTAAAGAGATAAGAGAGAGGAAAGGAATGAATATAACCCACTAGGTGTATGAATCAATGTATAAACTTGGTGACATCTTGTGTGTGTGTGTGTGTGTGTGTAGATAGTGTGCCATGCAATAATGATCTTCATAGAAGGGAGACTCAAGAGAGGGTGAACCAATGGGTGAAATAAGTTGAGTTCTATCATGGTTCATGAGAGGAGTGACACACATGTGCATATTTATACAAATGGTAGGTGATATGAATGCAAGATAAACTATAAGACTTTATACTAAAAATTAGAAAATGACATCCATCATGATAATCATGATGATAGGATACAAACTAAAAATTGAGTATATTCTAGAAATAAGAAGGGAAAAACCCTAATGGTACACTAGGTTTTTGCAATAATGTGCTTGAAGTAAGTTAGGTTCACTCAATGAATTAACTTTTTAGGGTTATGGAGTGTAAGCCATAGGTTGTTAAAGGGTATGAGTATAGTAAATCAGGGTATAAAATATACACTAAATACAACCACCGAATTGTGAAAGAACTGAGCTAAATTGATATTTCTAATATTATCAATAGAGGCAAATGAATAATTATCTAGAAACTGATAGAGATAAAGTATCCAAAGGCTAAAAAATTATACAAGAGATGGGCTAAGTGTTGTAAATTGGATCTAGGTGTCAAAAACCCTCTTAGACAATAACACCATACCCTAGATAATAGCATTATGGTGCTAGTGTCCTCTGTGTAGGAACTAGTCTAGTCTTTTAGGATCACCTATATCTGAGTATGCCAAGCCTATTATTATGTAAACAAACCTTGATTCACTATTTATGACCTATTTTGATTGATTTTTTTATGAAAACCCTAGACCTCCATGTGATTAGGGCATTTAACTTAGCATAAGTAGGAAATGTGTGGTGTTATTTGGGTAGGTTAGACCTACTCAACACCATACTATGATGAGATTTAGCTACATACCTATTATACCCAACATGCATATAATGTTTACAAACACACTATTTGATGTGATAATATTCTACAATAGGTATGCTAACTACTCAGAATTGTGGGAAGTTATTGATGCTATCAATGCATTTTCACATGAAGGAAATCTATCACCTGTGTAATGAAAATTATTTATAGACTTGATATCTCTTAAGAGACAAAGATTTGACTTTGTAATGGCCAAGCCCAAGGTCATGCCCTGCATCAACCTCCTATGTGAGTTGTTCTTTATAGGCAAGATTACATAAGATGCCTTTTTGCACCATATGGTCATGGCCTGTATCATTGGTGATGATTTTTAAAGGTACCTATCTCTACAAGTTATAAATGCAATTTTTGATAAACATAGGCTAGTAACATAGAACAAATAAAATTTCATTGACAAAAATCTAAGCTCATGGCTTCTTTTGTAGGAGACTATGGTCCTAAATGGAAAGTATACCACCCCCATTAGAAAATTTATAATGGGGGTTCATATTGGGATGGCCTTATTGAATAGAATATATTGCATTCTAAGTTTCCATTTTCTTAATTTGGATTAGGTGATATTAATAGATATGATAATGACTAGTGACATAACTTTTGCCCTAGGAGAGATCATTGGTTTCAAGCTGAGGGAACAAGTTATGAATAAGAGAAAGCAACAAAATTTAGTAGGCCACTTTTACATGATGTCATATCTTCTCAATTTAGTAATGGGCATAGTATATAGGGACTTGGTGGAGCTTTGGATCCTAGATATTAACTGTATAAAAAATCACCTCTACAATTACTACCAATTCATGCATATATATGTATATACAAAGAATATGGTTCAAATTGTCAAGGATGTGTATTCTCAATTATGGAAAGAAATTCATGAGGCCCCACTACCCATAATTTCTAAGAGCATAGTAGACACACTAGTCCCTAGAGGTGACTAATATTTGTATCTAGACTATATGGTGATCATGGTTATCAGTCATAAAGTCCAACCCCTGCACCTTCTCAAGTATGTGCCAAATAAGCTAACAAAGAAAGAAATTGTATATCTACTTTGGTGGAGTGTGGAAGAGGATTTAATAAAATAGAATAAAATCACATTTTATGGATCACACATGATCATAGGTATAATGTTTTGTATACTGAAGAAGCACTTTAGAGATGTGTGAAATAAGAGGAATCATAATCAATTACCTACCTACACACATAGAGATTGGGATATACAAAAGCATATCTAGGGATTTGGTATTTGATACCAACATGTTCCCTATGACCATAATTTTATGTTCTTAAATTAAAAGGATGACTCCCAGGTTTTATAAAGGACAAAACTTGTGGACCTTAAAAATTATCATTTGAGGATAATTAATCAAGATCCTTCAATTTTATCTTAAGAAATGCATACAAGAATTTCACCTCTTAGAGGGTGGACTAATTTAAATTTATGGTACATCTAACCACCATAATAAATAGATATACAAGGGGATCCTTTCAAAGAACTTCCATTGATATCAGAGGTTATTAAGAAAGAGCTTAGGTTGACTGAGACTAATCCTAGAGGAGCCCAAGTGGATCCAATTCACTTAGATTCCTCTGATGCAAAGGAACATAAACACCCATCTACCTTACCATTGTAAACATCTTTAGCTACATTGCCCATGAAGGAATCCATAGTGCAAGAGGTAGATACTACCTCAACTTAATGAGCTTCCTCTCCACCATTGAAAACTACTATATGCTATAAGAGGAAGCCAAGGGCTCCTCAGCTCATAGAGAATCTACTTGCTCAAGAGCCACAAATAGACACACCTATAATCTAGCAAAAAATGGAGATAGAGAAAGAACTAGATGATTAAAAGGATTTGGAAATAACCAAAGAACTAATACTTATAACTTATAAATGGAAGACACTAGTCAAAGATGATAAATTAGGTAAGAAGGCTCACCCTTCAAACCTTTCTTCCCAAGTTTCCTCATTTGTTCCTATTTTTAGTTTAGTTCCTATTAGTTTTGTTTTGATAACTCCATTACTTACTCCAAAGTTGGTTGATGACACTTCCACCCCTAATGTTTCAATTTCCTCCACTTTTGTCTTGAAAATACCTTCAATCACTCCCAATCTAGAAGATGTTTCTTCTAAACACTATTGTTTCATTCCCCTGCACAGTGCCATACACATCTATTATTTGCACCACTACTAATATTCCCTCCATAAATACCATAGTCAGGACCATGAAAAATAAAAGGGACACTAAGAAAAATGAAATAACATTGGCTATTTCCAACTCCATGTCTCTTCCACTTAGATTAATATGCCAATACCTTCCATCATTTCATCCCAAGAGATTACTGTTATGCCCTCAAGGAAGGCCAAATAGGGTAAACCATTATATATAATCCATCCACTCCCCCAATATGGAGGAGTGGATTGATCTAAACTCATATTTCCATCCCTTCCTAATCTAGTTCTCAAAGGAGCCACAAAAAAATTAGTATAAGATATTAAGGTGGAGTTTATAGCCAAGGATAAGCAATCAGTAGACCCTACCCAACTAGTGATTCCATCATGGATAATGGATCTTAGATTGATGGCTTCTCAAAATCCTAATTTCAAAATAAAAAAACTACCATCAATAACCTCCTTGTTTGATAATCCCTTAAGGAGTTTCTAGAGAACTAAGAAAAGGAAATTAGAAGATGAGTATGGGAGGGAGATCATTATTGAGGAAAGACAAGAGGTTTATGCCTTATCCAGGAGAAAGAATAAATAACTAGAGTAGTCCCCATACACAAAAGATTTTAAGTCCCTAGTATAAACCCACAAGGATTCTATGATAATACTACATATGGGGTATGAGATGGCAAGGCAAGAGCTAGAGTAGGAACTAGAACAACTCAAAGAGCATTAGTAAACAATTTATATTCTAGCTAGAATTGAGACTAAAGTTTAGGAAGCTACATCAAAATGTTATAATTCTCTAGAGTGTATTCAGGCAATGAGGGTAGAATTTACCCCCCATATTTAAAAAATTCACCTATTATTTAAATAAAGATGAGAATAAAATAAAATTATTTATTTTTTACACTACTAATAAGGCATACATCCATTTAGACCTAGTGACACCATTGAAGGCATCAAATTCCCTCAATTTGGTGGTCATTAGAATGCAAGAAGCTAAAAAGTGGGTTACAATAGCTAGGGAAATCATGCCCAAATACCAAGAGCATGAAACTCTCATCTTATAGATTTTGGATGATCTGAAATAATCAAATGCAAGAGATGATACTAGTAATCTAATCAATATAATCAATTTTGACTAAGTCATTAAAGAAGAATATAATTATTTCAAGTAGAGCCTATAGGGGTTAACACTTGAGGATATTGAGGTTGAATTGAGTTTTAAAGAAATAAGGTAATTGAATTTGAAAATTTCACGAACAACTTCCAAAATATGAAGGTCAAACATGCAAACTCTTAGAAAAATTTTATAGGGTGAAAATATCCTCGTTACTTAACCTAGATTTCATAAGGTAGAAGCATGATGTGGGTCACAAATGTTATCTTGAGATAGAGGTGAAGAACACTAAGGTTGTAACATTTAGTTTAGTACCAACTCTAATAATGATGACTCCCACAAAAGTTAACTCATCCATGCAGATGTCTTCTTAGCATTAGTTGAAAGGTCCAATTTTGTGCATGTTTATTCAATGTAACAATGTTAAATTTTTATACTCATAATTTTAATATGTTATAAATTAATTTAAAATTTGCCTAAATATTTTGTAAACATGCACATGATGCATAATATTGTAAATGATGACTTTCTTGATAAATGTATGTTAACTCTATATATACAATACATACTAGTTTTGAAACTATAGTTAGAACTAAGGTTCTAAATACACCATGTAATCACATTTTTTACATGTACTTGGAGGATGAGGCAACCCCTCCCTAAGTCTATTTAAACATATGTAGCTGACATTGGAAAAGGGTCAAATAATTTTAATATAGAAAAAGAATCAATTTTGATTCTCACTTATGTGTTTGCATATTTTCTCTCCAAGCTCTATGTATTTAGGTTTATGTTTTGGTTGTACGATTCAATAAATCTTAGTGTGCAAAAACTATGAGGAATTATTTCTAGTTATGATTAATATGCTAGTTTTAGATGTGAAAAATCTATTGAATAATTGTCAATTATGTTGATAATTTTCAACTAAGTTGATTATTTCATATTTTCTAAAGTGTGTAGAGCTCATTTCAAGGATATAGACTTCTATGTATGTGAAATATCTATCTTAGATATCTCCCTTGTTTGAGACATAATCTCTTGAGTAAGGGTGTGCAAGGAATACTCTAAAAGGAGTAACCTTTGATTAAGATATATGAGCTTCCTATATCAAACTATCCTAGACTACTTGACCATGTCTATTTATGTGTGTGTAGTAACTAATAGAAATAGGCATTAGTTATGAAAGAATTTATCCACTTAAAATCCATCATGAGAGGTAATCTTAAAGCCATATATTCCTTCTTTTATGATCTACCCTTGCCTCTATTTTTTAGTTTATTATTGAGATCTAACCACTCTAGATCAGTAACCATCCAACTACCAACTCATCTAGCTTTTAACCATCTTTTAGTATACCATCCACTTATACATGATCTTGGTTAACAATTTGCATGCCCTACCTTCTATTCCATCACCTAGTTTTTAAAATGGCATACCTATAACTCATGCCTTGGAGTAGAGTTTACCTCCATTGAGATCTTAAAACATTAGAGACTACCTCTTTACAAATTAGTGTGCATAAAAACTAAATCATCACTTTTTATGGTGATAGAAGGAGGGCCTTGCATGTCTCCAATAAAATAGGTTAGTTTCCACATTGAGTTACACTAGAGTCACCTTCAAGAGTGACCAAATATAGTGATCAAGTTAATATTCTAGTCTCACCCTTGTAAAAACATAAAAGGCCTAGATTTGTACCAATTCCCCCTATTAATAATAGATCCATAACACCTTCCCTAGTAAGGAAAACTCTGCCTGTTAGTCATCCCATGGATAAACCATATTGGATGGTTGGATCTATTATTACCATCCTTGGGGATATGCATGAGCTACTAAGGAATATTGAAAAGTATCTACCATCCTTATCTCCTTTAGGAGGAAGAATGATAGAAGAAAACACATCAAGTCTTTCAAATATGTTTTGAGATTTATGAATATGTTACATGCAAGATTTTTCATTTTACACTAATGGATGATACTTATGATTGGTATATTAATCTAAAAGAGAATTCCATCACTTCTTAGAATGCATGTCATGTTTCTTTTCTTGCACAATTTGGCCAAGACACCAACCCTAGTTTGATATACCAACACTTTAATAGCATGAAGAGGGATCCCAGTGAACCAATTAGGGCCTTCAATGCAAGATTTTAGAATATGTATACCTAGTTAAGCCTAACATATAAACTAGATGAAGTATTGGAATTATAAATGTACAAGAATTCTCTAGATCTAATTACTATAGTCTACTTCTATAAACACTTTGGCATTGTCCTATGAAGAGGAGATTAACATTGATAATAAGTTTAATCCTTAGGTGCCTAGCACACCTATTGTCAATCATGGCATCCCAAATTTCAATCTAGTTTCACATGTGAAGCATAATGTCCCTATGTTGAATCAAAATTAGCTATATACACTACCTCATCTGACATGGACAACCCATACAAATTATAGTTTTTAAATTACCATATACAAGGCAGTGGTTATCAATAGAATCAATTTCCAACTACATCTTTTACTAATGTTATCAAGGGAATTGATTGTACTAAAGTAGAGTTGGATGTCATACAAAATATGGTTTAGAAGTTAAGCAATAAATTATTGGGCATGAATAGAAAGATAGGCAACACCAATGGCCCAAATAATAATTAATATTATGGTTTTTAAAGGTATAATAGATAATTCAACAAGCATGCAAATAATATAGAGTATTCCAAAAAACCTCTAGAAATAAATATAGTGGAGGTAACCTTTCCCAACTAGTGTAGAATCCATAATAATTCTCAACATGATGAACATGAGTGTGTCAAATTTTGTGTATCTTTTGAGATCTTTCAAATATATGTGGTTTGAAAATATTTGATGCATAATCCACCAAAATTACATCAAGATTATAGACCTTCAAGCACTACCTTTTTATTTGAGACTCATGAGTTTCCTTTCCCAAGTAAAGATGACAATATACCAAAGGATAATACTGATGAGATCCATAATTTCTAGTAATTATAGAAAGGTGGTTATAATATGAGGAATATGTATCCCTTCACAAATTATACTACTCTAAATAACATAACTATTACACCCAATCTAAAAGTTGAAAACAATCCACCTCCCCCAAAAGGGAATGATTAGCCTCAGAATAAGGAGGAACAAATTAGAGGAGGGTAAAAAATTATTGAGGATATTTATAAAATCAAATCAAACATCACCCTTCATGAACTAATTTAGATCACTGAACATAAGGATCTACTATGGAAGTCTATCACAAAGAAGACCCATGTAGCGAAGACAAAATTTCCTACAAAAAAAGCAAATGCCTCTGACACCAATATCATATATAAAATTAAGACATAGGTACCATATTTTTTGATAAATATCATGGCCTTTGGTAATAATATTCATAATTTCTTAGTCGATTCTAGAGCTTCAGACACTGTGATGCCTAATTCTATTTGTCAAAAGCTTGGCCTAAATCTATGCCCATCAAAAAGAATAGTCTCATAGTTGGATAAGACAATGGTACCAATAATTAGAGAGCTCACTAATGTGTGTATTCAAGTAACATATGAGACACGAGTATAGATGAATATAGACATCCTTGTAGTATACATACCTGAAGGGTATGGACTGTTATTGAGTAGGGATTGATCTAAGTCACTCAATGGATATCTCTCAACAAATTTATCTCTCATTTGGATACCATAGAAAGGCCTTCCAAACTAAATTTAGAATGATTAAGAACCAAGAATGAATTACCTCATCAAAGAGTATAATGTCAAGAATGAAGAGGTAAGTTATAAATCCTATAGCCTTAATATTTATACATTCACCACATGAAATGAAATAAAAGAACTAGAAACTTGTGGCCCTAATTAGCTATAGACTCTCCACTTTGATGGCACCAAATCTAAACAAGGTTCAGCCATAGGAATTGAATTGATTCTTCCACATGGGTAGAATTTCCTGGTATGATACAAACTATAGTTCCCTTGCACCAAAAATATGGTTGAATATGAAGCATTAATTTTGGGTTTGCACTTTGCACTAAAAAATGATGTCAAGTAGTTATTAGTATTTAGAGATTCAAATTTGGTAGTCAATAAGGTTAGAAACAAATACCAATGTAATCAATCACATTTTAAAATATATAAATATAGATCATGGGATTTAATTAAGAGATTTAAGGATATAAATATATTAGCTATTCCTAGGGAGCAAAATCAAGCTACAAATTCATTAGCTACTTCCACCACCAATTTGGAGCCCCTCTAAGGATCCATGGTAAAGAGATTCTCTATTTAGCTAGTACCTTACCCATCCCTTCCTAAAAACATAGAGAATTTCTAAATCTTTGATGATGACTAATAAATCATTTGGTTTCTAAATACTCAAAACAATTTGAGTCCCAAATCATTGATGATAAGGACATTAGCTATCTCTACCAAGTATATTAAGATGAGGATGGTGCCCTCTAGATCAAATAAAATTGTCTCCTAACTAGTTTAGTTTTCTTATAAATAGTATTTGATATAGATCCCTAACCTAAACAATAAAGGTAGCCCAAGGTTAATGAGTCTAACATCAAAAGTAAAAATTTAGAGGATTAGAGTATCCCACACTACATCAAAATTGGCCTTAGATACACTCCAAAATAAAGGTAATGGGTGAAGGATTTATTCATCCAAATATAGAGATGTGATTGCATGTACATATGAGGACTTGAAGGTTTGTGACCCAACATCATCACTCATATAATTCCATTGAAACTAGACCACAAGCTATTCAAATAGAGATAGAGACTAGTAAATCCTATCCTAGAACCTCTCATTCAAAGAGAAGTGGAAAAGATATTAAGTACAAGGATAGTCTTCCTAATTAGGTATTCTACCTAGGTGGCCAATTTAGTCCTATTTAGAAATAAGAGTGGATAATTTAGATTATGTGTTGATTTCAAAAACTTGAATAGAGATTCTAAGAAGGACAACTACCCACTACCTTCCTTGGATGAGGTTATGTAGATAGTTAGTGGCTATAAAATGATGTCCTTTATATATGGATTTTCAAGCTATAACCAAGTGCTTTTATAATCAGAAGATAGAATGGAAATTTCATTCATTACAAAATGGGGTAACTATGCATATAAAAGGATGCCTTTCAACCCAATAAATGTTGGATCCACCTTTCAATGAGTAATGGATCATGAATTCAAAGGATTAAAAAATAAATGTCTAATCATCTATATGGATGACCTCATTATTTTATCCAATAATAGGAATGATCATGTAGGCCATCTATAGTCAATCTTCAAAAGATGCTGAAGGTTTGGCATTTTACTGAACATAAATAAGAGCATATTTGGAGTTACTGAGGGCAATATCTTAGGAAATATCATATCCAAATAAGGAATCATAATTTATCTAGATATAATCTAAAGAATTTAAAATATTACACCACTAAAAATTAATAAGGAGCTCAAGGCATTCTTTGGAAAGATTAATTTTGTAAGGAAGTTTATTTCAAGATTTATATAAATTGTGAGGCCTCTAAATGTAATGCTCAAATAGGATGCTAAAATAAATTGGATAGTTGAGGCCCAAAAGTCTTTTCAAGACATCAAAGATGATATATCCTAGGACCTAGTACTGATTAGTCTAGATTTTACAAAGGATTTTTACTTGTACTCATTTTCTTCAGAACATATAATTGATGCTATCATAATGCAAAAGAAAGATGAGACTAAATATCCCATTGCATTCATAAGCATGAATCTAAATTATGAATAAATTAGGTATTCCATCATTGATAAGTATATATTTACTTTTGTTAAAGTCTTGAATAAA
This sequence comes from Torreya grandis, assembly GCA_037957365.1. NCBI lineage: Eukaryota > Viridiplantae > Streptophyta > Pinopsida > Cupressales > Taxaceae > Torreya > Torreya grandis. Next base: position 579,731 of record JARHVA010002704.1, on the reverse strand, counting down.
TATCGACACTACATCCTAAGGAATAAGACTATTGTTAGCATGTCTGATCATGCTATTAAACTATCCTTGTTACAAAATGAATTGGGACAACATAAAGGCAAATGGATGGTGAAAATATATGAGTTTTATATATAAATAAAGCTTACTAAAAATTTTTGGGGTCAAGGATCATCCAACTCATGATTGAGCCTAATCCACGTATTACTATTGGAGAAGTATACACAGCCCATGTATCTAGAGGGGAATGGTATAATATCATAATTCAATATATATTTACAAGTAATTATCCCCCAAAACTCAACAAATAATGAAATATATCTTTAAGTCTAAAAGATTCTCACTATATGATCAAGAAAGGAGTTATCTATAGGAAAAATTATGAAGGAATCTACCTTAGATGTGTATATATAGAAGAGGCTCAGAAGATTATAGAAAACCTACACCAAAAAATAGGTAGTGGTCACCCATCTAGGAACACCATAACTCACAATATCCTAAGAATGGGTTGTTATTGGCTAATAATCTTCAAGTATACCCATACCTATGTTAGGACATGTCATAAATGCCAAGATTTAGCAAAAAGAGTAGTACATGCAATAGTGCCCTTACAACCTATTATTGAGGGAAGGGCATTTGCCTAGTGGGAGTTAGACTTCATTGGTGCATTACACTAAAATATTTAGTAAGTTATAAGTTTATACTCATTAACATATACTATTTTACCTGATGGACTAAAGTAATGGGCAAAAATAATTCCAAAGCACAAGATGTGATTCTCTTCTTAGAGGAACACATCAAAAATAGGTTTAGCACTCCCGTTTATATAGTTTGTGATAATGGGCCAGCATTTATATCAATTGAATTTACTAAATAGGCTCATGACAATTAGATTTCCATCAAGTCATCTTCTAACCATTACCCCTATGGAAATGGATTCACTGAATCAATGAATAAGATCCTAATAGATGCAATTAATATATAGACTATGGATAAGCCTATGGATTGGCATTATCTACTTAAGTATTCCATTTGGGTAAACCAAATGAGATATAAGTAGGTCTCACCCTATCTACTAGTGTATGGATGTAGGCTAGTATTCCCAATCATGCTAAAATTGTTGAATTATCAATTCATGTAGGAATACATGAAACCTAATGACAAAATAGAATCTTGACTACTGGATATAATAGAAATGGAAGACTGAAGAACTGAGGCCCAACAAAATTTAAACAAATACCAAGATGTAGTCAAGAGATGGTTTGGAAAAAGAGAAAAGGTCAAGGCATTTAGAATCTTTGATCTAGTACTTATGTGGGATAAAGCAAATGAAAATAAAGGACAATATGACAAATTTTACCCATTATAGATTAGACCATATTAGATTTTAGAGATCCTAGGATACAATGCATTCTATCTAAGGGACCTTCAAGGTAATGAACTCATATATCCAGTTAATGGATAATATCTGAAGCATTACTTCATGGTTGTACCATCTAAAGAATCCCCTGATTGATGAAGAAAACAAGGTAGAGTTAGTAGTAGTTTAGTTTCTTATTTTATAGGTTAGTTTCCTTATTTTTAGTTAAGTTTCCTATTTTTCTAGGTTAGTTTCCTACTTTATAGTTTAGTTTCCTTTTTTATAGTTTAAATGTTTTTTTTCTTGTGACAATCTAAATTGGTTTATTTTGACATGACCAAGCTAAAATCCTAATAGTTATATCTCTATTGTATGATTGAATTGATATAATGGCAAGGAAAACTACAAAGGGATTCACAACTTGGGGCCTATTTAAAAATTAGTTATACTTTTATGTTTGAAGTTTTTAGGATTTAGGTATGTAATCACAGTTATTCAAGGTTGTGTCATAATTGAATATTTTTATCAGGTATGTAAAAGATAATCTTGAATACTTCATATGAATTTAGAAAAAATTTCTCACTCCATTAGACTAAGCACACTTTTTAATATTAATACTTGTTTAGAAGTGATAATCATTGGTGTAGATGTAGATAGTCGGGACATTCTGATAAATGATTTGTTTTATAACTACACCAACTCACAATGGTTTCTTCTCTCCTATTTTAATTCAAAAACAAAGACAAAGAAAAAGAACCAATGAGTTCAAAAGAAAAATAAATAAATCCTAAATAAAATATAAAAGGAGATCAAATGCTTACATGATGAAATAAAGTCAATGTACCATGCATCATGATCAAGGAAAATGAAAGAAGAGGAGAGAAGGAACCTAAGGTATCTCTATTAAGGCTATGGATTCCAAGCTAGTAGCAGAACAATGCTTGAACTTTCTTGATTTAATAAGCATTAAAAGAACTAGATTGAAACCTACAACTGTTCCAAGCCTTTGAAAATATCTTTGCAATATGGGTTAAATGAACATAATTTTAGCATAAATAGATCCATGGATGAAAAGTAAACCCATTCTTTTATGTAGTTAGAAGTCTCTTTCACATTTCTCATTCTAATATTTTTCTATGGCACAATTCATGTTTGATTTGAAATTGCTAACCAAAGTTTTAAGTTTTTGAATACTTAGAAGTATTCCCCTGTAAGTTGTCATTTATTGTACCTAACATTCCCCTTTTCTAATTCAAAAATGGGGACCCACCATTTTTTATGATTTGGCCTTATTTATTAGGACTCCATCTATGTAGCTATGTAAGTTATATCAGATTTATCCTTATTATTTACACTTGGAATTATAAATTAATATGTTATACATTTTATAACTAACTTATTAATGACTTATGGGAGTTTTTGTACTATGCAGGTTTTTGGACTTATTTTTATTTTGAGAAATTGTTTAAGACTTGGTCTTCAGACATTTTGCTCAGTCCTTTATGGTAACTTTATTATTCAAAACTTCTGTTTGGGATTTGTTCATTATATTTGGTGTTCAAAAGTTCCATATCAGACATTTTATTTAGACTTTTAGTTTAGAATAATGGTTTGGTATTTTCTCATCAAGTTTTTTTTGTTCGTGACTTATGTTTGGGTTTTCTTTTATTTGGTGATTTTGTTTGGAATTGTCCTTCATTAGAGTTTTCATATTAGAATTTTTATTTGGATTTTTTGCATCAGGGATTTTGTTTAGATATTTTTTTGAATGATTATTTTTAAGGACTTGGTTTTTATTCAAAACTCTTATTCAAAATTTTTATATCAAAACTTTTGTTCAAGAATTTTCATTAGATAATTTTTTTGAAATAATCATCATTGGATTTATGTGATTTGGAGGTTTTATTCAAATATTTTGTTCAAACCTTATTTTAAGGGATTTTGGCATTTTTCTAGGCTTTTTGTTTGGATATTTTATTCACAATAATTATTGTCTCGGTCCCAAAGTAAATCCCAATTCTTGACTCCCAACTACCAAAAGCACATTAGACTTAGCCAACAAAGAAAAAATATTTCTTGACACTTACCAAAGAGCATAACCTACCAACTAAACTAATGAGATTTGAATTATGAAGATAAAGCAAAGTATATGAATGTTGGACATCAAAGTGAATGAACTAGATTGAATGCAAAAGGATATATACATGACATACAACTATTGATGTATTCATTGCTCACAAGTGAATTATAACTCAACTTCTAGTCTGTGAATGAAATCCCTAGCTACCTATCAATCCATTTTAAGCAAACAACCAACAAAAAGGAGTTTTCTCAGTATAAGGAAATAGACTTTGAGCACACTAGATAATTGCAATGGCTTTGTCATCTAAGAGTTTCAGTAGAGTACTTCCATCATCCCCATTCTCCATTGAGGATTATATAGAGTTTATGAACATGGTATTTGATGTGATAATCTTCAACAATATGTACACTACTCAAAATGATGGTAAGATATTGATACTATCATTACATTTTCACATGAAGTAAATCTATTACCTACATAATGATAATTGGTTATAGACTTGTTGTATCTTAAGAGATAAAGACTACACTTTGTAGTGGCCAAGCTTGAGGTCATGCCCTACATCAACCTCCTACATGACTTATTCTTTGCTAGTAAGATTACAAAATATGCCTTCTTTCACCATATGGAACACCAAATGGTTATGGCCTACATCATTGGTGATAATTTTTAAAGGTACCTATCTCTACTAGTTCTAGATGCAATTTTGATAAACATAGGCTGGTAACATGTAAAAAACATAATTCCATTGATAAATTTATGAGTTCATGGCTTATTCTAGAGGGAAATATGGTCCTAAAAGGAAAGTCTCTCACATCCATTAGTAAATTCAAAATGGGGGTTTATATTGGGATGGCCTTATTGAACAAAATGTATGACATGCCAAGTATCCATTTTATTAACTTGGATTGGGTGCCATTACTAGATATGATAATGACTAGTGACATAAATTTTACCTTATTAGAGATAATCATCTTTAAGTTGAGGGATCAAGTTATATATAAGATCAAGTGGCCCAATTCATTAGGCCACTTTTACATGATGCCATATATTCTCAATGCAATAATGGGCACAATATATAAGGACCCGAGGGAGATTTGGAGCTTGGATACTAAACATATAAAGAATCAAATTTGAGATTAATACTAATTAATGCATATATAAATAATATGGTTTGAACTATTGAGGATGTGTATCCTCAAGTATGGTAGGAAATTCATGAGGCGCCACTTCCTATAATTTCTAAGACTATAGTAGACACACTGGCCCCTTGAGGTGAATATTGGTTGTATCCAAAATATATAGTGATCATGGTTTTTAGTCATAAATTTCACCCTCTGTACCTCACCAAGTATGTGTTACATAATTTATCAGAGTAATAAATTGCATATTAACTTTGGTGGAGTGTGGAGGAGGATTTAATAAAATAGAAGAAAAGCACATTTTATGGATCTCACATGATTATAGGTAGAATGTGTTATATAATGAGGAAACACTTATGGGATGTGGGAAATAAGAGGAAGCATTATCAATTTCCTACCTTACCACATAAATATTAGGATCTTTATGGTCATATATAAAAGCATATTCAAGGTTTTGTATTCCATACCAGCATGCTCCCTACGACCATAATTTTTTGTTCTTAAATGCCAAGGATAACTCCTAAGTTTTAGAAAAGACAAAACTTATGAGCCTTAAAGAGGATCATTTGAGGATAATTTAGAAAGAGTCTTCAATTAAGTTTTAGGAAATGCATACTAGGATTCCACCTCTTGGAGGGTGGTCTACTTTAAATTTATATTACGGCCAACACCCACAATAAATAAAGATACAAGGGGATCCTTCCCAATAACTTCCTTTTCTATTAAAGGCAATTAATAAAGAACTTAGGTTGGTTGAGACTAATCCTAGAGGATCACAAGGGGATCTAATTGACTTGGATTCCTATGATACAGAGGACTAAGAGCACTCAAATGTATTGCCATTGCAAACATCTACAGTTGCATTGCCCATGAAGGAATTCATAGTGAAAGAGGTAGATATTACCTCAACTCAGATAGCTTCCTTCACACCATTTAAAATTACTATATTCTATAAGAGGAAGCTAAGGGATCCTCCCCTCATAGAGAATCTAGTTGTTGAGGAACCATAAATAGACACACTTGTAGTCTACTAACAAATAAAGATATAATAAGAACTAGATGAAGAAGAGGATTTGGAAAGAGCCAAGGCACTAAGCCTTATGACTAATAAAGGGAAGACACCAGTCACATATGACAAATTAGGTAATAAGTCTCACCCTTCATGCTTTCTTCCCAAGTTTCCTTATTTCTTCTTATTTTTGGTTAAGTTCTTATTAGTCATATTTTGCGAACCCCATTACTTACTCCAAAGGTGGAGGATGACACCTCCACCCCTAATGTTTTAATTTCCTCCACTTCTATCTTTTAAATACCTTTGCTCAATCCCAAGGTAGAAGATGTTTCTTCTACTACTATTATTTCCTTTTCCCCCATGGTACCACCCATGTCCATTATTGCCACTACTATTAATATTCCCTCTAAAACTACCATAGTTAGGACCATGAAAAATAAGAGGGCCACTAAGAAAATTGAAGCAACATTGTCTAGTTACCAACTCCATGTCTCTTCCACTCAGATTAATTTACCAATACCTTCCACCAGTTTATCCTAAGAGACTACCGTTATGTCTTCAAGGAAGGCCAAAAGGGGTAAACCAATATATATAGTCCATCCACTCTACCAATATGGAGGATTGGATTGGTTTAAAATCATATGTCCATCTCTTCCTAATCCATTTATCAAAAGAGGCATAGAGAAATCAATAAAAGATCTTGAGGTGAAGGCTACAATTAAGGATAAATAATCAATACACCCTACCCAACTAGTGATTCCACCATGTATAGTGGATCTTAGATTGAAAGATTCCAAAAATCTTAATTTTAAAATTACATAACTACCATCAATAACATCCTTGTTTAATAAGCACTTAGGGAGTCTCCATAGAGTCTATAAAAGGGAATTAGAAGATAAAGCTGGGAGGGAGATCATTCTTGAGGAAAGGCATGAGGTTTATGCCTTGTCCAAGAGAAAGAACATGTAGCTAGGGTGGTCTCAATACATAGAATATTTTAGATCCTTGGTAGAAAATGACAAGGATGCTATGATAGCATTATATGAGGGGACTAAGATGGCAAGGCAAGAGATAGAGCATGAACTAGAGTAATTCAAATATCAATAGTCCATAGTTCATATTCTAGCTAGAATTCAGATTGAAGTTTAGGAAGCTACATAAAAATGTTATAATGCTCTAGAGGATATTCAGGAAATGAGGGTAGAATTGACCCCCCATATTGAAAAAACTCATCAATTGTTTAAATCTTTAAAGAAAGATGAGAATAAATTAAAATTATTGATTTTTTACACCACTAATAAGGCATACAACCATTTGGATATAATGACACTATTGGAGGCATCAAATGCCCTCAATTTGGTGTTTATTATAATGCAAGAAGCCATAGAGTGGGTTACAACATCTAGGGTAGTCATGTCTAAATACCCAGAGAATGAAACTCTCATCTTGCAGATTTTGGACAATTTGAAATTATCATAGGAAATAAATGCTATAAGCAAGCTGATCATTAGAGTCAATTTTGACCAACTCATTCAAGAAGCATATCATAATTTCAAGTAGAGCCTATAAGGGTTAACACTTGAGGATATTGAAGCTGAATTGAGTTTTTTGAGAAACAGGGTAACTAAAGTTGAAAGTTTCAAGATCAACTTCCAAAATATGAAGGTCAAGCATGCAAAACTCTTAGAGTAAGTTAATAGGGTGTACAGACCCTCATTACTTAACCTAGATATCATAAGGAAACAACATTATGTGGGTCATAAATGTTATCTTGAGATAGAGGTGAAGAAGAAGAAGATTGAGGTTGTAACATCCAGTTCAATGCCAACTCAAATAGTGGTGATTCCCATAAAAGTTAATGCATCGATGTAGATGTCTACTCAACCTTATTTGAAGTGGCTAGTTCTGTTCATGTATATTTAATGTAATGGAATTAAATTTTTTACTCATAATTTTATAATGTTATAACTTAATTTCAAATTTACCTAAATGTTTTGTAAAAATACACATGATGCATAATATTATAAAGGCTAAATTTAATTCTTGATAAATGTAAGTTAACTCTGTATATACAATACATATATTTTTTGAAACAATAGTTATAACTAAGGTTGTAAATATGCTATGTAATCACATTTTTTGTATGTACTTGGAGGATGAGGTGACCCCTCCCCAAGTCTATTTAAATATATGTATCACACATTAGAAAAGGGTAAAAAAAATTCAATACATAAATAGAATCCATTTCGATTGTCACTTATGTGTTTTCATATTTTCTATCCAAGCTCTATGTAATTAGGTTTATTTTTTGGTTATGTGGTTCAATAATTTTTAGTGCACAATAGTTGTGAGGAATTGTTTTAGGTTATGATTAATATGCTAGTTTTATATGTGAAAAATATATTGAATAATTAGAAGTTATGTGGATCATTTTTTAGTAATTTGATTGTTTCATATTTTCTAAAGTGTGTAGATGTGCTTTCAAGGATATAGTATTCTATGCATGTATAATAAATATCTCAAATGTCTCCTTGGTTTGAGTCATAATCTCCTAAGTAAGGGTGTGAAATAGCTTTTATAAAAGGAGAAAACTTTGATTGATACCTATGAACTCCCTATATTAAACTATCATAGACTACTTGATCATGTCTATTTATATGTGTGCAATAGCTTCTAGAAATAAACATTGGTTTTGAAATCACTTTTCCACTTGGAATCCAACATGTGAGCTAATCTTAAAGCCATAGATTCCTTATTTTATACTCTACACTTCCCTATATTTCTAAGTTTATTATTGAGATGTACCCACTCTAGATTAGTAACCATCTAGCCACCAACTCACCTAGCTTTTGACTTTCTTTTATTATATCATCCACTCATACATAATCTTGGTTAATCACCTGCATGCCCTACTTACTATTCCATGACTTGGTTGTTAAAATCACATACCTACAACTCATGCCCTGGAGTGGAGTTTACCTCCATTGAGATCCTAATATTTTAGAGTCTACCTTGTTATGAATTGGTGTGCATAAAAACCACATAAAAAATACCAATACTTTGAGGTGGGATCAAGCCTGTTGTAGTTCTCCCCACCTAAGTGCTAGTGTAAGTGCAATTGAAGCTAGTATGAATACCTATTTAAGGGTAGAATAGGGATTAATAACCTTGATTGTGCACAATTTGTTCTAAGCTTATTTGTGTGTATTTGTATCTAATTTCCATCTAGTGGATAAAGGTATGAAATTCATGTATATATACTACTTTGGTGCTTGTGCATGGTATGAAAATAGGTATAGTCCAACCCTATGTGCTTTAGGAATTGAAAATATATTCATTGGAGCTTAAAAGATGGAAAAGGACAATAACACCAAATAAGACAACAATTTTATGGTGTTATTGTCCACTTATGGCCCTAGTGTTCAATGGAAAAACTTAAGGCATTAGGGACCTAGATGCCTAAGGAAGGGTTTGGGACTAATTTTGAGATGCCTAGAGATGTGTGTGGCCCACATGAAAGCTGGATAAGTGTTTAAATAGGAACTAAGATAGGTCTAGGGCTAATATAGGAATGGGTGGTATAAAGTATCACTCTTGGCACTCAAGTGCTAATTTTAGATGATTACAAATATCAATAGAATATAAATTCATTTAATTGGCCTTATTTTTAGAGTATTATTCTCCTTAGTTAATTAGGATCCTTATTTACAAAAAGGGTTAAACATGTAAAAATCTCATATAAAGATATAACCTATAATTATTAAACATGTGGCTCAAGATGCCCCTAGTGTGGCAACTAAGTAGAGGGAAAACCAAAATCTGTATGTCCATGTGTAAATTATATGTCGTTCATAGCATTCAGATAATGTGAAATGCATGTGTGCATGTAAATAATCTAAAATCCATGAAACATGTGATAAATAAAATATGAAAAAATGTAATCTAGCCATCATAGCATGCCCTGGCCTTGATTTTGTAACTTTTGAATATTTTAAACTTGGAAAAGATAATAAATGAGACACTCAAGGAAAGCATCATGGGAAGTGCCTTTATTAGGTGGTGGAGGGATAGTTTATTGTGGATAGGTTGTATCAACTAGGTATGGTTCAAAATATGATAATTAGTCATGTGGTATACCATGTCTATCTTGTTTAATTCTCTTGGAATACAAAGTATGATGAATGGGTCTAGAACTAAGGAATCTGTGGTATCCACTATGTAATATGAGGGTGTATTATTTCATGTGTTCACTATAAAACATGTTGAACTACCAATGATGCTAACTAAGTATGTGATTTATAATATGGTACCCTCTATATCCATGTACTCGATGTGGAATTATTGGATATATAGATGGATCTTGTATATGTGTAATAATATACTTTGTATGTTAACCTTAGAAAGGTGTGTCAACCATATCTAATATTGACCCTAAATTTGTGTATCATACATATATGAATAATGATAATGAATATGTGTATCAATTGATTATGGTGGTGGTGGTGGAGGAGATATCATTAATTATAAGGGATATTAATACTGTACTCAAACTATAATAACTTTGTTATAAAATATGCATTTTAGGCATCATTGTATCATGGATGGAATTAAACTAAGTCTCTACATCCATGGGATTAATAATAACATTTTGAATACCCCATCACTTTATATTACTAGGAATGAAATATATTATATAACTGATCCCACCTAAAGAGTTAATACTATGTATCCCAATGCACAATATCTTTATCCACAAAATCTTTTACCTGATTTAATTTTATCTTTTAAATATTGTCATGTGTATCCAAGAGATTAGATAAGATCCATTATGAAAACAACACTATATATATTTTTTCCTAAATTTAGGCTTGCATGAATAATGTGTTAAAATCTAAATCATCATCAACTATCTTGATGTCATTAATTTTAATCATGAGCCATTGAGGTGGAATATCACTAATTTTACTAATTATAATATCTATTATATGGTCATATGTTAGTGGTGGAGGATGTATCTTATATTCATGATGTACCTCCAAAGTGTCCTTAGTCTATGTTGATTCATATTTAGGAAACGGATCACTAAAATATTCAAATTTTTATTTTCATTATGTTTTGGTTGATATTCTTCTGTAAGAGTGTCAAAATTGATAGTGTTGTCATCTATGAGGTCCTATATATTGTGCCTTATCTTGAGACATCTACTCATTGAATACCTTGTAATTTTATGATACTCACAATATGCATTATCATCATAGTTACTTGATATATGTCTACCTGGGTTCATCTCTTGTGGAGGAAGGAGTTTGGTAAGGTTACACTCGAGTAATTTATTTAGAGCACATGATAAGGTGATGATTATCATGAAAACTACCTCTTTGGTGAAGATTTCAATTATAATTGGTTCATAGGTTGCCACAATGCATTGAATGTAGTATTTTCCTCATTATTGTTATCACTTGGTTTGACCTTATAATTTGGTTTAATTTGAAACTTTATTGTTAAAGTAGTTTTAGGATTTGATGTATACTTAAGTTTGTTCAAAGTAATTAGCTTAAATTCTATGTCCCTCATTGTATGGCATGACTCATCAAATGATTTGAATCTCTTAAACATAATTGATTGATGGAGTGGTGATAGTAATATTTGTTTGAATATATCATGTAGTTCATTATCGACCATAACATTGGTCATATTAGCTATCAGGGTCTTGTATCAAAGCACATAGTCATTTATTGGTTTGTTAGATTCTTCGTTTATCTTAGAAATTTATACATAAAATAAATTCTCATCATTTTTGATGGAAAGGTGTGCTAGAAATTAGTCATCCAAAGGGTTGAATGCTATTACATATTGAAGAGGGATATAATAAAACTATCTCAATGCATAGTATTTAAGACTCCTTGGAAATAATTTGGTCAATAGCTCATCATTGTATCATAGTCCAAGCAAGTTACATGGAAATATCTATGGTGTTATTCAAGATAGAATTTACCTTTGTATAATGGAAACTTGAGAGTTATGATACATGTATGCAAATTTTATGGTACTATATTAGGAGTTAATGATTTATAGATAAAGGTATGTGAATTCATGGCATGGATAACTCTCAATGAAACTTGTTATAATTGAAACACCTAGGTATGCATAGTTGTACAAGATTACTTAAGTTAATGTACATGAAGGGAGGTTGGAAATTGAATATACATAGCCATACTAGATGGGTGAAGGTTACCTACATAGGGATGGGTATCAAAATCTATGAAAATCCTTATTTTTCCTTCAAATTTTGGACAATGTCACATAGGTAAGTAGGGGTATAGGCATGGGAATAACACCAATAGTAGTAGTCTAAATACCTAATATAGAAGTAATAGCTTAAAAGGATTGGATAATAATGGTAAAGGGATCTTGTTGAGGTACTTGGGATGTAGTAAGCTTAGCTTGTTATGAATCCTTAGATGTCATGATCAATTGGACAACTCTACCCACCTCTTCAAGACATTTTGAAGTTATTCATGAATTTTAAATAAGATTTTCACTTGGGTATAACATAACCCATTGAGTTAATTGGAATCAATTTTATCTAGGATTTCATAGTTATCTTGATCATTATGTTCATTTTTATTATCTTGATTATCATGTTCCAATGGGGGAATATCAACACACTCATATATTTGCACATATTCATAAATAATTAAATCATCCAAAGAAGAAACATTCATTATATCCATTTTATTTATAGTACTAAGAATTTGATTATGATCTATATGTATTCCACTTAATTTAGTACTTCATTTTAGAGGGACAAGGAAATGTCATGACCATGCCTACCTAACATTCTAACTATGACTATTTATTGGACTATTATATTATATTTATATTTTTCTATAGATGTTATATTTTGGACATTTTGATTATTTTTAAAACAATTTTTTATTTCATACTAATTATTATTATATATTTAATTCATCATTACATTTATTTATCTTTGATTTGATTATATGAGATCATGCATTATTGATTCCTTTTATTGCCATGGTTTCACGTGTTGCTTTGGTTTCAATAGGTTAGATGGGGAAGCTTTTGAGTAGTGACAAAGGTGGAAAATGTAGGTAAAACTAAAAACATGATGTAAATATAATCACCACCCTGAACTTAAACCCATTTTATTATTTGATTTTAGCTTTGAGTTGTGTGTCATGCATTTTTTATGTGTAATCAATTATAGTCATTTATTTGATTATTACGATTGTTGACTGTTATTATTATGAAGCAACCAATCATTATTGAGTTATGAAAAATATATTATAACATCAATAAATCAAACTTTGTTATATTGAGATGCATTTTGGCATTTTAGTTCATACAATATGGATGTTGAAGGTCTTGTGACCTTTGACTATTTTGTGTACAGTGATCTTAAGACTGTTTAGAGGTTTAAATGCATGGCTGCATTGAATTCAACTAAGGGATGAAGGAATATTAATAAATGACCATGGATTTATTAAAAATATATTACTCAAACCATAAGTCATAAAATAATTAGGTCGATGGCATATTTCATGGGGTTAATAAACTTAACCATATGGTAATGTGGGAGTTGACTTATGTCATAGTACTCAATTATGTTTCATTTTTCATTAGAAACTAATCAATATTTTTGTTGTGGAGTCTAGGCATGAATATTATGGGAGAATTTATGTTGATGAGGGTTTTGAACTCATCAACATGCATTTAAAATTATGTAATGGGATTGTTAATGACCCATTATTGTGTTTAGTGGAGTTACACTTGGAAAAACAAATAATTATACTACATGGAACTACTATTAAATATGAATGGAGAATGGTTAAACAAAGTGTGGGAGAATGATGAAAAAAGAAGAGGAAAATAAAGATAAAATATGATGAAATTATAAATAAAGTGGAGATAATTGGTTGCTAATATTATTATGGTAATACAATCTATAACTAAATGAGTAAGTGTTTACACCTTTGTTTAGGGCACAAGTGTTTTACTAGGTGCTTGTAAATTTTAAACAAGGCTTTTTATAATTTGGAAGCATTATTTGGTTGCTAAACAAACCTAAACTAAATAATAAGTAGTCAACGAAATCCCTTATTAGTGATACTATATGGTTGCACCTCACCGTAGATGGAGTATAGGTGAACTAAGAAAATGACAAGTTTTAATAGCTGTTTTTGTTTTATGTTTTGGGTATTTTAGAAAGTTTGTTGTTATTTTGGATTTTAAATTCAAACCCTAGTATAAGGAGGACATTATTAATTTTTTTGTAATGTAGTTATTTGCATTGTATTTCATGGTGTGTTGAACTATTTTAAAGTCACTAGGGTTTAATGACATTTGGTATTTTTCATTTTTTTACGGTTTTAATTTTTGTATTAGAACCATAAAAATCTTACTTGACTCTATCTACATCATGATAAAAAGAGTATCTATGTTTTATAATTAAGTCATTGAGTGTTTTTTATCTTACCAATTGATGGTTGGGGTGGGTAGGGATAACCCACTAATGGATGGGATCATCAAACTCACATATGGAATTTTAATGCATCATATTCATTTTATTATGTATGGAACTTGGTTTGATTACTTGGTTGCGAATTCATTTTTAGATAGAGTTAATGTGGATTATAATTAAGATTAATTAAATTTATTATGAGATGTAAAGATACTTTGTATGGATATAAGAAACATGATCCTCTTGACTTAAATTTGTATTGAAGTGGGCTTGTTGTCATTTTTACAAATTATAAAACATATCTTGTTGTACATTGTGGTATATGGAATTTAGTCACTTTAAATTATATATACTTGAGTTTATGACTATTTAATCAATTTTGGTATTATGGGTTCCAATAAGTTTAGTTGATAATGATGATTAGATTCACCTTATGGGTTCTTATGTTGTGTATTAGTCTTTATACTTTATAATATGAATATATTGATGGATGGACCTTTCACAAAGAATGGGAAAAGTGGTAAAATTAATATGGAATTTTAGATAACTATATGTCATGGAATTTATATAATAAACTATATCAAAGACTTGTTAATTTTTCTTACTTGGGAATCAGTAAGTTGGCGTGTTTAATATGAACCTTGCTGGTGAAATTAAAAGGTTAATTAGAAGTTAAAACCTATTAGTTAGATAGTGTAAATTACCTTTGTGGCTTGGTAAGCTCATACCTTATTTAATTAACCAGGAAGGATTGTCTAGCTATTTAAATAATCTATAATCAAGGTGACTTAGGTTACATGTGTGGTCAAGGATACCACCAATGAGCTTGAGTAAGCTTAAATGATAATTATCATTTGAAACACTAACATGGAGTTTGAAATTTAAAATGAATTCATCTTTATTTTACTCATGTGTTTTGTGTTTCTAACTACTATGTTAAGACAATACTTGATAGTAGTGCATCTAACTTCATATCTAGTAGATTTACATGATAGTGATGTGAATTAGTGAATCAATCATTTTTCCCTTAGCCTTATGTGATTAAAACTTAAGCCATGTATTCTTATTATACAAAGGTTTATGACAATAATCTATGGCATAGGATTAGATCATGAATAATTTTTAATAACTTGTATTTTGGGGTTTATGACATGTAACTAGCATTATTTTATGGCATAGGATTAGATCATGAAAAAATGTAGAAGGATAGGACCAAAGGTGAAAATATTAGTTGTATTTTGTATGGGGAAAATAAAAAATCAAACATGAAACCCTATGACAAAAATATGAAACTTTAAGAAAATGAAACCCTAAGGGAAACCTAGGGTTTTTCACTATTTGATATGTGTATAGGTTCATCAATATGTTTTACTTAAATTTAGATTAATGGATGAGATTAATATAATCAAGATAAGACTTTGAAAAAAAATAAAGATCAATAAATACATCTGAATGTAAATGATTGATAATTTATTCTTCTAATTTGATAAGGGCATGTGATAAATATGAAAAGTACTAAATATATCATGATATTTAGCTTTTTTAGTTGAATTTATGATTGTGATTATATTATTAAAGTGTAAATCATGGATAATCATGACTTTGGTTATCTTATTTTAACAATTATTCTATTGCTTACATTGGGTTGGTTTTGCATAATCAAGTTAGTATCACTAGCCAATACTAACTTGTTGTTTGGTACTGACTTTGGATGAATTGTGTCACAGTAACTATATGGTCACCTATGATTATATTTTCTTAATCTATGTTTGAAATAGTGAACTCTAATGATGTAGATAGATCCAAAATTTGGTATACTTTGATTTGAAACCCTAGATGTGTTTATAAAGTCTATAAACCTAAAAAATAAGGAAATTTAATGGGTTGATATAACCCCAATCAACCTTTCCTGATGATTAGATGATTATTACATATAAAATACTCCAAGGATTGAAATCAAGACACACATACATATTCCACCTAATGTGATTGTGTATGTGATTTTTTTATGTATGTAACTAATGATTATTATTTTTACTTGATAATGATTAATTTAGAATGGATTTTGAATTCTTAGACTTATCTTGTGACTTCTCCTAGTGATAGTTATGTAAATTGGGAAGAATAGGGTATATTTTATTAAGGTGTAATAATGTATAGATGTATATCAAATAAGTTCCAAGTAATTTTAAATGAGACATTAATTTTTGTACATAGATCCATTTGAATAATTACTCACACCCCTGACATGCTATGATTATGGGATAACCCTAGGTATGGGTTTAAATTTAAAAAATAACTAGTACTAGGAATGGTTTAGATCTGACCGATGTGGATCATTATTGATTGGTGATAATAATTGTAACTATCAAAACTAACTTATCTATAGGTGGACCACTCTTAGAGTATAAATATGTATAATTAGGATATTTAGTAGGTTGAAAGTAGATAAGGATGTTACAATAGGTGTATAACAACAAAGTGGAAGGGTTGACTCATAAGATAACATACAAGTGTGAGATGATGGAAAATTAAGACCTTATTTAAGTGTTCAACTCATGTGTGGTAAATTTGTATTGAGATCATCATTATAAATTAATGAATAACATATTTTATTATCTACATATCCCATCCATATAATTTTATAAAATAGCTTCTACTAGGAGTGGGTTAGTTACAACTAATATAGATCATTATTGATTGGTGATAATGACTGTAACTCTCATAACTGACATGTTTAAAAGTGGACTATTTCAAGGGTTTGAAGATGTATATGTAAGATATTTAACATGTTTGAATTAGATAATTATGTTCATGTAGGTGTATAATAGTAGAATAGAAAGGTTGAATCATAAGATAACAAACAAGTGTGAGAGGATACTGAACTTAATATTTTTTAAGTGTTCAACTCATTATCAAATATTTAAGACCATATGTTTGTAAATATTTTCATTATAAAATATTGAAGACCATATTTATTATATACACCTACTATATATAAACATTAATATCTAATGATTTAATGAAATAAATTTTTGGGATGTGTTTTGCTATGAAAACCATTTATCATGATATGGAATTAGGCCCTGTTGACCCATGAAATGTCATGTAAGTATTGACATATGGTTTAAATTGGTAATATGGAAGAATATCAAAAAATATAGAATGATGATGATCTAACTAATATTTTTTATTAGCTTGAGTCTTGTAAAAGATAGGAATAATTTTGGACTAGAGAGAATGCAAATTATGAATGAAGTAATTAACCTTAGATTCTCTTTCTGAACATGTTTGCTTTCAATGAAATAAAAAGTGAATGGTAAATCATGATAAAATATAGGATGAAAACTAAAATATTATTCATATGAAGAAAATAATATTGAGGAGTAAAATTATTGGAGATAAGCATGCTCTATGTGGGTTAGGCTCAAATCCCACATAAAAGGTAAAGGTAGAGAAAACCCAAGCCAAGCTCTTAGCTAGTATGTTTGAAGTGGTCATATATTACACACTTAAAAAAAGGAGAAAAATATCTTATCATATGTGAATATAGTAGAAGAATAGCTACACTTAATGGAGTGTTTATTACTTCCCAAAGTTACCATTAGAAAATATAGAGTGTGCCTCATTTAACAGAAATTAATAGTGATCATGGGGCAAAAACAATTGAGCAAACTTACTCAACAACCCTTATCACATGAAAAATTCCCCCAAAGGTACCAAGGTCGAAGTGGTTGGATGGTGAAGACTTTTAAAAATATTCCTAGAGGTTAATTAATGGTAACTTGAGAAGACCATGTCTAAAATATTAACTAAAGTGGTGTTGATAGTCATAGTGGTAATTTTAGGAGGGATAATAAAATAGACTAAAACTATGTTATCTATCCCTTATTGATATTGAAATAAAAAATGAATTTTTTGTGTATAATTCCCATTTCATATGCCTATCATCTTTAATGTTTCTTTGAAATTGAGAAAAGTGCTAAGGAAAATGATTCTTATGTAGAATTAGTTCCTTACACAAAATATAATGTGGACAAGGTATGATGGATTATACATTATGATCATTCATGTCCCTTTTGATTACAATTAGTACAATACTTATTTTTTTCTTAGGAGATTGTGAAGAGCTAGAAGAAGGATAAGAATAATTTTTAGGAGAAACATATCTATTATCCTAAAAGTGTTGGTTTGATACTAATGATATGGAATACCACAAGGTAAATCATTAAATGAATGGATTAAGGATGAAACAAAAGGGTCTAAATAATTTAATTATGATAAATTATCTTTCAATACTTCTCACTCAAAAATTCATTAACTGGAAAGAGGAATTACAAGCCTTCTTATATCCCATTATCCTAAAATCAAGGAAACAACTAGAACTAACTTAACAACTACAATAAATTAATCCATTTAGAGGATGGGTTATCTTTCTCATCCTAACAAACTAGGATAAAATTAAGGAAATTTTTAGTGAGAGTGAATAATAATTACTTATCACTTATTACAATGCACACATGGTAAAAATCAAACTAGAGACTAAACTATATCATATGATTACTCATCATAACAGCACCAATTTCCATTATATTTATTAAAAATTAGGTAAGGTGGGTTTTTATAATATTAAAGCACCACCTTATGGTTAAAAATTCATTCATTTTCACCCCATAGGGTGCACAACCACTTTCTATAAGTAACAATCATAACTGATTTACATTGAGTGTCTTGACCAAATCAACTCCCAAATATGTGTCATTATGTGCTAGATCCACTCAAATACAATTTTATTAATTTCCATACTAGTAAATTCACTATGTAAAATGGTATGTGAAACCTCTTTCCCATTCTTCATTCTCCTTGTCCCATACCATCCAATCTTCTTGCATTGACAGATGTCAATACTTAGTCAAACTTATGTTAGTGTTTTATCTAAAATTGGATTATTGGAATAATAACCCTTTAATTAGATAAAAATAAAAGAATAAGAGTTAACTATATATTTTTAGAATATATACAAAACACAAATTTACAAATATGATTTTAACATATAAATTTAAATATTATAATAAATAAGTGTAAATAGATAAATGTAAACTTAGCTTATTTTCCATAATTCCCTGATCTATATAGGCATAATCTTTGGTATGATGATGTGAAGAATAATTTTATTATGATCAGTCCTAAAATTTAGCCTAGTTGAAAGACTAAGTATTATACTACATTATGAATGCTATGAAGAGGGATCAAAACCAAATGTTGTTCTCCCACTTACATGTGTGTGAAATGATGAATGCAAATATAGATGCTCTATTTCCTATTTACCCTTAGCACAATCATGCTTAATGTGATTTAAACCTTCAATGCTATAAATGTAGATATAATGATTCAACATAAGAAAATACAAATTTTTATAGATATTGCAATGTCATAATGTTTATCCTAAATGTCTCCTATCAACTATGTATATATAGGAATATTTTTGAATTTGAACTAAAAATCTAGTGGTATGTTAAGACAAACCCAAAATAAAATTAAATGGGACCAAAATAATGGATATAAAAATAAACATGTTCAAAAATGAAATTAAAACATCAATGGTCAAGATTGACTGGAATGGGTCAAGATAGATTGTTGATCTTGACCATAATGGTTGGCCCTAACCTAGGATAAAAACAACCTTAAAATGATAAAATGGGGTTAGAGATCTCTATTTTTTAAATTATGACTCAAGTAACATGGATTTAAAAATGGGACCAAAAAGTCATATAAAATTATTAATTAAAAGATAAAACACAAAAAGCACACGCCAATAACTAATTTATTTATAGCTATGGACCCATATAAGAAAACTAGCTAAAAGACATTGTAAGATAAGGCTTGTGCCAAATTTGTGTGTATAAATTTGTCTCCAATTTAATATAACATTTTATTAGAACTATAAATATTGGATAAATGGGGAAAAAATAATGAAAACTTGTGTAGATGATTGTGATATGGACTTGTCATTAATCATGGTGATCTATAGTATTATTTAACAAAAAGAAGATGCATGAGATTAGATAGATTACTCTTCAAATGAAATAAAAGGTATAATCATACATGAAAATATTGGAAATATTATTCAAGGAAAAACTACATTTGTATGAATGTCATGTGATATTTGTCATGGAGTGTGTGCTTACCATGGAGAAAAATAAATGTTGAGGGTCAAGTATTGACCCAATCACCTTGGAGAAAAATAGGAAACTTGTAGTGTTTATTCATTTCTTAGCCAAGGAAATGGATGAGATTTCAATTGGTAAATGTGATGAGTAGAAATATCTAGGGATGTAAAAACCTCAATTTATGCCTCAAGTAACCATGTTGTTGGATAAATTATTTATTTTATCAAACCATGGAAAATTGAGGGTGATCAAGCACATATTTTAAGAGAATATGTATGTACATAAAACCCATTGAGGGACGTAAAAACAAAAAATTAGTTTGTTTTGTCTTCATAATGCCAAGATATAAATTGGTTGGAATCCATAATGGATTCAAAATCTATAATTATAGAGGGAAAATAATCTCTAGTATGCATTATGAACTTTAATTGAATTAACCATTATAGATGGATTTTAGATTCAATTGTCACTTTATTCCTTAGTTCCTACATGCAAGATCAAAAGATAATGGATAGTATCCATGCCCCTACCATGAGTAAAGATAACAATTATTAATGAAAATATGGCATGAATCTGTATCATGCCCCCTAAATTTAAAATAGTAAATGTGTGTGCATGAATTTATATCATGACCCTTGAATTAATATCACATATATGGCATGGTATGCATTTATATATCAATAGAGAATCTATAATTCTGTATATATGTAAATTTTTCACTCTATGTAGATGTAATTTGTAACTATAATTTTGTAATTTTTGTAAAAATGTGTACTTGCTTATGTCACAAATGACTGTATTGGTGTGTTGATACCTTAACCCGATTTGATAACTTGTGAAAATATGATATGTATTTTATGAAAGATATAATATTCAAGGTGAATACATATGTATATCATATTCCCCCTAATTTGTGCCCATTTTTTATTCATTTTATTCATCTCTAATATTTAAAAACCTCTAAGGCTGAACTATGTCATAATGAATAATTGAATATAAGAATCATGTTAGTTTTAGTTAAATAATATTGTTATTATTTTCCTTATGAATGCCCCTATTTCAAGGTGAAATATGAGATTAAAGAATCAATCTAATCAAAATATATAGTGAGTAAGATAAGTGTGATCAATTATAATGGTTGGAATAACAAGTAATATATTTGAATGTTATCATTATGCAAATTGTGTTAGTCACAAAATAGAATATATGATAGTATAAGGAGTTTCATTCAATAGATAATATGATTTCCAAAGGCAATAATGTTTATATAGAGATATTACAATTTATGTTATTATATAAAAATTGACATTTTTTTGAAGATGAACTTGGTGAAAAAGTATTTTTATAATTTGGGATAACATGTCACATGTGTCTCAATGCAATTTATGGAACATTTTCCAAAAATGGTGCTCGAGATATCATTTGCATAAGTTTTTGATCAATAATTGGATAAATTATGCAATAAAAATAGTGAAAAAATATTATAAAAGTCAACTCATATAGTTAGTAGGACGAAAAGCATTTTTGTAATTTAATTTTTAGTCTCATTATGAAAATTGAACTATGAGTTTCCAAGGTGCCTAGCCAATGTGATGTATTGAGGCTTTTATTTGAGCATTTACGGTTTGCCTTATAGGGAAAAATGGTGGATGAGATAAGATATATCAAACTTATGCATTTTTACCATAAAATTATATGTTTTAATATATTCTTATGAATTTTTTATTTTTGGAGTTTTTTTTTGGCATTTTTGAAAGTCCTTAATGCATATTTGATAATTTTGACCTGCTGGGTTGATATTGTCCTGAATGGGATGTTACTGTCTAATATGTGAATTTATTATCGAATGATATCAAACCCTTGGGTTAGTTTCATCCCTTTTTCTTTTAATAATCTTGATAATGTTTTTCATGTATTTTGAATTTATTTTGATCCAAAATTGATATGACTTTGTTCATGTGTCCTATTTTGCAACATGATTTACATGCATGGGAGTTTTAAGGTGGATGACATATGAGTACAATAGTGTATCTTAGTTTTTATGATGTATATTTGTGGTTATTAGAGGAGGATAGCTTGGCACATGTTTGTTGAATGGGTCAAGTTCCATATAACATGAATTTAATGAAAACATTGATCGAGAGATAACATCTTGATACTTATAATTTTTTTGTTAAAAATGAGTGAGATGACCATCATATTAAAAGATGTATGTTGCATTTTATGTTTAACAATTATTAGAGATAGATCCATTATGGTGGATACAAAGGGTTCAAAATATATATGTTAGGCCCATAGGTATATTATGGGTAGGAGACAAGATGAATACAAGAGTGGTACTATTTTAAGTGAAGAGATTATGTGGTTAATTTTTTTGTGTTTGTATAGGTTTAAATGTTGTATATTTTCATAATTTTTAGCATTAGATGGAGAATCCATTTTGATCTCTTATCCTATGTATAATATTGTTCACTCTATTTATGATATTAATACTAGTTTTTATTGGGGGTGTAGCATGATAGCCCACTTTTATAGAGATTTGTATAGATTTACTCTAGAGGTTTATGTTGGTGGTCTTGGAACAAACAAATTATTACATGTATGGTCATATTATCATATCACTATGGTTCATAATTTTGATGATACAAATGGAGATTTTGTCTCATAATTATGTCTTCACATCTTATTGGGTGTTACCATGATAGAGGGGATTGAACACCATGAAGTATAGATTTATTTTTGATATATTGATTCCATATATGATTTGGTGATAGTTTCATATGGTATTTAAGATATGTAGAGATGATTTCCAAGAGCTTCATTATATACAAGATAGTATGTGGATACAAGATTAATTTATTGGTGTTGTCAAGGAATATGATCATGTTACTCAATAGTTTGGGTTGATTTAGGATGTGCCCCTAGTGACTTATCCATGGTGTAGATAATAGAATATAAATTTATGTAGTACCTCAATTTATACACTTGTAAAATACCTATTATTGTTATCAAATATTTCACCCTATAAGAGTTTTTTCAATCCTAATCTAATATTTTGGAAACATTGGAATACCACTAGGCCTATGGGTTTCCTATAGTAGAGGTATACTTCTAGGATTAATGGATAACTCCCTATATTGGCCTTTAAGTGTTTATCACCTATACTAAATTATTTTTTGGATGAAAAGAGGTATAAATATGCATGAAATTAAATAATTCTAAGGGGGTGATACACCATGAATATATCCACATGATCATCATACTCTTGCACTAAGAGACAAGACTTACAACACTAGATTCAAATTCTAAGGTTACTCTAACATTAATATTTCAAAGCATAAAGAAAAGCAAGGATAGATGTCTATCACTAGACCTCACCATACATCACTTTGAAAATCTAGAAAAGATGTTTATGAAATCAAAACCAGATTTCATATATTATTCAAAGGCAAATTATAACATCAAACCAATAGGGATTCACCATACCAACTTTGGAATTAGAAAACAAGAGCCAAAATGGCTAGTAGAGAGAGAGAGAGAGAGAGAGAGAGAGAGAGAGAGAGAGAGAGAGAGAGAGAGAGAGAGAGAGAGAGAGAGAGAGAGAGAGAGAGAGAGAGAGAGAGAGAGAGAGAGAGATCAAACATCATAATGACACTTGTTAAAGAATGAGAATTATTTATGTTGTATATGGGTAGATTATGAAATAAACCATTAAATGTATATTTGGACAAATGTCCCCCCAAGGCATGAAAACTCATTAAAACTGGTGTGGGACCCTTTAAATACCTTCTTGAAAATTTCCTTCATCATTTGGCCTTCCTTAAGCACTCCAAACAAGAATAGGGAGCACTAAAACATGTGATAAGTGATGGGGGTTAATAACAAGTTATAATATGCATTATATGTCCCTAACTATTAGTCTTCTTCTAGATAAGTGTTCTCATCATCTGTAGTCACCATCACTAGTTCTCTAGGTTTGTCTTCAAATTTGGAACCAAGATGGTCTTTGGTTATGAAATAAAATCATTTTAAGGGGTGATATGACACATTTAAAGATTCATCTTGTCCATAAATCCATCAGGAAAACCTTAAATGTCCTCCTAATTATACTTATCATCATCTCACTTGGTGATCACCCTTCATTCTCATTGTCTTCCACAGATTGCCTGAAATGAAGGTGCTTTCAAAGGTAATTTTATGTTTATCTAAATCAAGATATGAATATGAGGAGTTGTATTATTTTCCACTTGATCTCCTAAAGTGATCCTCATCCTTCAAGACTTCTTTGCACCTAAAAAACATCAAAATGTATCACAAAAACTTATTCTTTTCCCTATCGATATAATAAGGTACCAACCAATCTAATGGAAATGAGATGGATTTCTATACAAGTAAAAATCACTTTTTTGATCATACTATCTATCTTGGATGCATATTTATTCACCTTTTTCCCATCAGGTAATGAGTAAGGGTTTTGGAGAGTTTTAGGTGGTTTTGACTCTTAAGGATTGTTCATACAATCCTAACATTCAAAACTTAGAAAAATTCCACTTGAAGAATTTTTATGACCCTATTCAACATATCCCAACTCCTTTGGTCTCTATGGTAAGTGTATGTACTGGTGTGAGCATCCAAGCATGGCCTCTCAAGGTTGGGACCATATTCTAATCAGGCCTGAGGTATCTTAAGTCAAAAAATGGTTTTCTTATGATTTCCTCTATAGACCATAAGTTCCAAATAACTTAATATATCCCCATAAAAGTCATATAATTCATTATAAGATTAATTTGGCCCTAAAAGTGGTATTGATACCCAATTAGGGCTTTAAGCCTAGACTAGGTCTAAAGGCTTAAACTATGTCTTATTGATCACAACCACCTCTGAGTGTTTTCTAAAGATTTTAAGGCCTTATTTATGTTTTTTCATGTCTGGGACAACTTAACATACCATTATTTAGTGATTTATGACCTCCCATCTCACCTTCTTACCTTCCTCATGTCAAACCTGAAGGGTGTGTTTCTTTAGGAGTGCTTTCTATCTCAAACATAATAAAGGGCATATACCCTATCTGATCATCCACTTTGATCATATGAGGGGATAAAATATGTCCTAAATACCCTCTATATACAATATTAGTTGTGGATCACATTCCTAGCACCCCCAACCATCACAAAACCCAAGACATACTTTGTGTAATAGTGACTATGCAAAAGCTTTCGGTCATGACTATAGATTGTACTCTTGAAACCCAATTTAATTTCATATCCCTATATTGAGAATTTAATTATGTGAAAATAATCATATTGAATTTAATCTAAGATCCAAACTCATCATCACCTATGATAGTCTCCGCAATCCATCTCTCCTTACTTGACTAGGCCTAGTCAACTCTACTATAGCAAACTATGTACTGTGTTTTTACTTATAAATAGGGGATATATGTAGGTGAAAATTTCAAGTTATTCCTTGTATTTAATTTTATAATATATCCCCAAATTCATCAAGGTACTCATCTCAATTGTTTATACTTTTCTTTGCCCATAGGTCTATTCAACCTCCAAGTTGTATACTTTTAGTGCCTTATCAATATACAATTTAGTTTTATGTGGTCACTTTGATAATAAAGGGACCCATATATAATTTTATACATAGTAAATTTCATTTTTAGTATTTCTTGGAAGCCTTTGGTCTCATTTATTTAGTGAAACATACTCATATCATGCCTAGATCTTGAGACTAGCATTCAATTGTCAGGTTCTAATATGTCACCCTTCTTTATTCAAATTATAGGTGTAATTTTGAGGAAAAAAGATACCCTTTAGGTTATTATTTTCATTTTGAATTGAAAATAATATATTTTTATTCATATTAGAGGAATATAATCATTCTTGACTCACATAAGTTCACTTGGCTATGTGGGTATGACACTATCATGTCATATGTGTGAAAAGACTATTTGAGCTTGAGTAGTACTATATATTACTAAGTGTATATAGTGAGATAATACTTGAATTGGAAATCATCCTTACATCACCCTCTTTTGGACAAATAACCACCTATAATGTCAACTCACTTCCCCTATACTTGGACTGTATAATGAAAACCATTAGACTAGTTTGTACCTCAAGAGGTTCTATCATGAAAGGATCAAAAGAAGGGCCAAGTCTCTATTTCAAAAAAATTAAGGTAAGGTATCCCTTAATTTACTTTCTCTAACTATGAACATGGTTTCAAGTCTATTTTTGACTCTATGGATCCACTATTTATTCTTATGGTACCTTCAACACTTTAAGACCTTATATAAGGTTAAAATAAGTTTTAAACATTTGTATTTCAATGTTCATAGACCTCTATATGAGCTTCTTGTAGATGCATGTGCATGACACAAGGTAGTGAGGGTATGATATAAACAATGTGTATGGTGGATGGTTCTACAACCAATCCTAGACCTCATATCATTCTAAATTTATCTTCTTCACCTTGTGAGACTTAAAACTATTTTAAACACTTTCATTCCAACATGATTAGTCCTCTATAAGGAACCTATGAGTGCACATTAGGCTACAAGACTATGTTCATTAAAGAATTAGTTATCTCAATTTATCTCAACCATTTTAATAGTTCAAATTTATTTATCATGCTTGAATAATGCATTAAACATCTTAAAACCTTCATAAAATCACCATGCATATGCTCAAAACTTTAATTCACCTGGTTGTAGGTGAATATCTATAAGGGGTCTACTATAACATGTCTCTAACTAAAATATCCTTCTAGGGATGACTTAAGTCTAAATTTTATTGGAGAAGGATGATCACTTTATAATGGAATACAAACACAACATGTTATCCCTACATTAATAGTGTCATGAAGGTGAAGACAAGGGTATGAACTTTTGTAACTAATGAAATTATCTATAAACTAGCCATTGAAGTCTCAACCAACAAACTGAGGTACTTGTTCCTTTATCTTTCACTTCATATGTGAAAAATAAGTTTAAATCCATGTGAGGAGAATGTTCATACTATTTAGAAACACTTTTAGAAATTGGTTTATATGAACCAATGCAAACATAAGAGAAACATGTAGGCTGTGGGAATGAGCAGGTAGAAAGAAGTAGTAAACTTCTAAACAATAGTTCAAAAAGCATAAAATATCAATCCTTGAAATCTTTATATGAAATATAATTAGAATAGGATTAATATCTACCACCAAGTGGATTTGGCCTAAATCAACCCCTAATGTCCATATTAGACCAAAATCAATTGGTCATTTTTTCCTACCTAATGGAGTGATATAATACCAAAATGGTTTTAGGCCATTTACAAGTGTTTCAAAGCTGACCAAATGTGATAATGAGTTCATGGGAGTTGAATACTCACTATAAAAGCCTACCACATGTGGCACACTCCTTTAAAAGCCATACAACTACCAAAACTTCTTCTTTTCTAAGTATTTTCTTGATTTCAAAGTAGTACCTACAAGTTTCTAGTTAAGACTAACATATTTGACAAGGGTATGACATGAGGGACATTTAAATATACTCTATAAGACTTGTCTAGTACGGAAACTATACAAATCTTCATAAATGACTCAAAAAGAGACCCTTAACATGACATAAGGCTATTTAAGGACTAAAAGTGACCATGAAAAAGCTAACGACACATCAAATTACATTTATATAACCATGACACACCCTATAAGACCATAATAGACCCTAAAAATTTTTTACTATAGGGGGTTGACCTATTTTGACTTGTGGTCAAAATAGTCAAAATTCTTACCAATTTCCTAGAGGTAGAAAGCCAACTATCCCAAGACTAGTAGCCTAATCCTATCCATTTGGATATGGAGTCACATATGCACAAGTTTTAAACTTAATTTACTTTTAAATCACACCAAACAACAATAAAAGGCACATAAAACAAGACATACCAAAGGAGACACACATGTGATCTCAAGAACACTTATGGAACACACAAACACAACTAAAAATAAGACACACAACTATATTAATATTTACAAGAAAACAAATTTTAGGTGAATAACAACTCACCATACTTCAACCAAGGTCAAATATGGTTCCCCTTGCATCTTTGCTACTCCATAAAAGCAACTTGTCATGTAGAGCATGCTTGTCGACAAACACTTGTCTATGTGAATGGTGAAAAACTTAACATCCTTATATCTTCTCATGCCTAAAAGTCTACTACTTTTAGATCTCAAAGATGCTCCATTTTTACTTTCAAGGATATTTCTTAGATCTTCAACTCACTTTATCTCTATCATATCTGATTTGTATAACTCAAACTGAGTGTTAGGAATCATGAAAACTACCTCAACCTTAACTTCCTCTTTGGGCATTGTGTACTTGATATATGGTATCATCAAGTATGTCTTCACCATGTTAAAACACATCTAAATGTGATTCCACCTTAGATTGAGCTATTGGTTTTTATTTAAGCATAAAAACATCTGACCTAACTTCATTAGGATTATTTATGACTACAACTTCTTAGACAATAGTAAGCCACTCACCTCCATGCTTAAAAAGGTATTCTCTTTCATACTTAATAGGACACTCAACATCCCAACTTTTAGTCTCAATAGAAAACATATCATCATATTCACACTTTTTTGGAGGAGGGATAGTCTTATCTAGCTATTCAAACTCTTAAATTATGGTATTAAACCTTTAACATAGGTCATCTTCTTCTTCATGAATATCATATTCAAGGGCTGCTTCATCAATTTAAGTAAAAGGACACTATTATTATCACCATAGTTATCTATCATTATCTTCAAGCCATCATTATCATACATGTGAATCAAATAATTGCCTTTGACATCTTGTGAGAGAGAATGCTCAATGTTTACACAAGATTGCTTAAATTCTCCTTCATGGATGATATAGGTGTCAAGGTCAATTTGCTCAAAATAAGTGTATGGATCATGTTCATAATAATATATACCATACTCATAAAAAAACAAATCATAAACTACCTCAAGCTTGGAAGAATCACCATCATCCACAATAGAATCTTTTTTCTCACTGATGACATAATTCAAGTTGGAGCTTGATTCTACATAGGGATCAATGTGAAATTTTGTAATTGGTTGAGTCATAATGGTAAATTTTTATCCATATCTTATCCTAAAGTCAAATAATTACCTATTATCTAAGATTTAGACTCCTATCTTGGCTATGAAATCCCTTGAGAGGTAGATAACAGAATGAACAAGCAAGTCAACAAACATAATGTCTTGGAAGATGGGGAAACTAAGACAATCATGCAAGTAAACCTTCAAACCTTTGATCAATCCTACTAACTTGGTAGGTGTAATAGCCAATTTAGTCACTCATTTACTATGTGTTCCATACTTTAGTCTCACTTTTTCATCTACAACCTTGGGCATCATTGATGGACTAGTTCCTCTATCAACTATGCAATTATGAACTAGTTTATCCTCCATAATAAGAGTGAGGTAGAAAGGTGGAAGCTTATTAGATTTGGTAGAAGGTTCCATAATATTATTAGGAGCATTGGTAAGAGAAATTTTTTTATGACAATCTCTTGGTGATGGATAACTAACATGGATAGTGGACAACTACTTTTGCTAAAGCTCTTTTTGGTGAGGCATGTGAAGTACATCCCAAAGGGAGATAGATGACGTAGCATTATTAAATGAATATACAATGTTTAGAATATAAATAATTACTTTTTATTGAGTCCTTAGAGGAAAATAAGTGTTTTTAAATTGAGTTATTAATCACTTTGAGTAGGCCTTCCAACATTCTAACTTGAAGAAGGTGCAAGATTTGTAGGGACTACCATACTTGCAGTCATGCTTTGTTTCCTTGTAGGAGGACTATTTAAAATTGTAGGAACACCATTAGAATATCCTAAAACCTTCATCTTATCTCTATTATTTTCTATAATATAAGTGTTTTGGTTGATAATAAAGGTTTCTTTAATTAGGAAGTTGGTGAAACTTACTCCCTGAGGCTACCAACTTTCACTTGCTTGTATTATAAATTTATATTCTACTGATAGTTGAGGAGTGAATCCTCATTGAGAACTAGATATTTATCTTCAACATCAGATGCATCCATGAATTTACCTTGTTTCCATTCCTCTCCTTGGATCATATCATTATGTATTAGTACCATTGCTCTTGTGTTGCAGGTTGAAGTAGGATTGTATGTATTGGTAGGCCTATTGAAGTTAGGCTATCCTTAACCCCTTAATTACCCATATTTATGACCATATGTTTGATGATATGGGTAAGGGTTTTGATGAGAACCTTGTTTTAAATTATATTTCATTGTTTTATCCTCTAAGGCTAGGTATATTTCCTTCCAATAAATTATCTCTTCTACCTTCGTAGGAGTAGTCCTTGGCTTGGTGTTGGCATTAGGAACTTTGGAAACACTTGGAGTAGAAACAAAAGTATTTGGGAGTAGAGGCATGGAAAATTTTTGAGGAAAATTCCTAGATTTAATTAGACCATTCTTAGATATAATGGCAAGATCATATGATTTAGGTAAGGTGAAACCACTTGTGGATTGTAGCATGATGGCTATGTTAGTGCCAATGGCCCTCAAGTATGTAGGAAGCATAAAGATAGCAGGTGGTCTCATGGAAGGAGGTAACCTATGCCAATTCCTTTGGAATATCTCATTAAAATCATTCATTGTCTCCTTTGGGGATCTTTGAATCATGTTGAGTTGATGGATGAGTGAAGTGTGATCACTCTTGTCTTAAAACCTTGAAGTCATCATTTCTCCAAAGTCATCCTAAGTTGTGATAAATCTATTGGTCAAAGTCTTATACCAATAAATTTATTTCAATATAAGGGACATGGAAAGGAGTTTAATGGTAATTTTTACCTTATTAAAATTAGGAAAACCACAAAAGTTTGATATGTCCCTAATGTGCTCACTAAGAGTGACATGGTCTTCACCATTGAATGTAGGAACACTCTTTGTAGCATTAGGGGGAATGTCATCATATGCATCAAGATGGATTGGATTTTTAATATTAAAGGTTGGAAAGTCATGTTACTTATCCATTTTATTTTCAATTTCTCCCTCACTTCTTCAGTATTCTTGGCTAGGAAAGTCCTTTTGCTCTTCAAAAGGAAGAATAGGATGAGAATTTAAACTTCAAGGGGAAGTTCAAGTTGAAGAGGTGGGTTTATGGGATTGAAAGATCTACTAGAATATGACCTAGTAAGTACCATGAAGTATGAGTAAAAATATATGACAAAATAATGGTATAAAACTAGTTTTTACCTTGAATGGAGTTTCTAGGTGCTGAGTAACACACCATATGTAACTAATGTTGTCAAGACCAACATTCACTTTGACAAGTTGTATTTAGGAAAATGGTCCCACCGAGTGTTCCAAAAATATTATCACCAAATATTTCACCCTATGGGAGGTTGTTAAATCCTACTCTAAGATTTGGGAAACATTAGAATACCACTAGGCCTGTGGGTTTCCTATAGTAGAGGTAGACCTCTAGGTTTAAGGGCTAGTTCCCTAGATTGACCTTTAAATACTTATCACCTACATTAATTGATTACTTGGATGAAAATAGGTATAAATATGAATTAAATTAAACTATTATAAGGGGTGATATTCCATTAATATATTCACATGATCATCACACTCTTTCACTAAGAGACAAGACCTACAACACTAGCTTCAAAGTCTTAGGGTACTCTAACATTAATATTTCAATATGGAGGTGATATGCATGAGACTACTCAAGGTAAGTGGACTAGAGGTTATTTTCAGACACTAAGGATACTTAAATAGTTTAAGGGATTAAAAAACACTAGCTAAAATCCATATGACATGTTATAATGAGAACTTATTGCCATGAAACATGAAAGGATAAAGAGAAGCAAGGATAAACGATTATCAGTAAACCTCACCATAAATCACTTTAAATATTTAGACAATATGTTTATGAATTTAAAACTATATTACATGTATTATTCAAAGGAAAATTACTACATCAAACCAATAGGGATTCACCATACCAGGTGTGGAATTAGAAAATAAGAGCCAAAATGGCTAGTACTTATAGAATGTGTGAGAAGAGAGAGAGAGAAATGGAACTTAAAGATCATATTACCACTTTTAAAGGCATAATAATTAGTTATGTTGAAAATTGGTAGAGTATGAAATATACCATTACATGTTGTAGACACAGAAATCGTGTCAACTCCCCTAGTCATCCCCCGTTTTATTCTTCTTCTCCTATTTAACTCTTGTCGATCACTTGTTCCACCAACCTTGACCCTGGCAGCATGTAAAAATGAGCACAGAGCTAAAGCTAGACTCTATCCCCATTGTGCATCTACCGACGATGGTCTTTACCTGGCCGATGTCGCCGACGTCGGTCACTTATCGGCCGACGTCGGCAATCCTGCTGACGTCGGTCACCTTACCGTTATCCGTTATCAGTTACCATTCGGTTCCCGATCGATTTCCCAAAATAGTTATCGAACCATCTCTCGAACCATCCCCTGGCCTTCATCAGCGTCTGCTGATCAATCCCGCACACGATGAACATAATCATTCAATTGATCTCCAAATTCTGACATCCACAGACTCTTGCAATCTCGCGATCAACTGACTCCAGCATCCACCAACTCCAGCATTCACTTCAATCTAGCACTGCACAGAGGCTTCAAAAACTTTGACTATGGGTTTCATCACGTCTCCTGGTAGGTAAGTATTTACTCTATTTGTTTTATTCCTTCTGATTATTCTTTGTTCATTATTTTTGTCATCCCGAAGCTTCAAACCACAGACCCAAGTTTTGAATCTCTCCTTTACATCCCTGCCCACTATCCAAATCCATAACTCAGTCTAGACTCGACTAAAACCCCCAGACTCTGTCCAAACCCGACCTTACTTTGCCCAGACCTTATCCTGACCTTATCCCGATTCCATCAGACCCTATCCTGAACTTGTCAAGACCCTGTCCCGACTCTCCCAGACTTTCTGCAACTCGTCCAGAACCTGTCTCGACCGACGCCGGTCATTACCCTGACCAACGACGGCACTTCAACCGACGTCGGCACCTTCCCTAACCGATGCCGGCACCACAGAGACCGACGCTGGTGACTGTGCTGAACAGTGCCGCTTATCAGGTACGCATTTTTATTTTTTGTCATTTATTTCTGTCATTTTATCTTTTATTATCTATTTTCATCAAATATTCCATTTTTTTATCAGTGGGTTGATATCCTTCTAGGAAGTCTTTGTACTTCTGGGATCGGGCGTTCGCCTGACAACCCACCATATCTTTGACTAACGTCTTTTCGTGTTGTAGTCTCTTTTCTTCGCAGGTGTCATTCCTCCACAGCCAAAGAGGAGAATCTTCCAACGTCTGATTTCGGTGCACACAACTTTATCAGGTACTTCTAGCCTTGACCATTTCTTTCAGTTTCTTATTTCTTCTTTGAATGTAGAAAGCAATATTTACATAGAAACATTCTGGCACACCCGGTGGGACCCTAGGTTCTCCTTGGGTTCTTTCTCTCTTTCTTTCATTCATTTAGGTGCATTAGGTTTCTTCCTTTTTGCCTCCTTTCATCTCTTCTTAATGACATCATAAGCAGGACTAAAACGAACATTTCTTTCTTTGTTGCACTCTTAGACTAGCTAAAACTCATATTCTTTGACTCTTTCTCCATTCATCTTCATACGAACAAACATTTCGACTTGGACATTAAAACACTTTGCATTCATTTCTGTTTGCCTGCATCTCTTAGACCACACATAGTAATTAAACCGCATATTGAATTAATCTAGATCACTTGATGTTACACGACCAAACCACCTGCACAAAACAAACATTTTAACTTACCTGAGACAAGGCCCGACTGGGATTTCATCCCCCAGCGGATACCTTACCCGTCTTAGCAATCTCACTTGGATTTCATCACCAAGGGGAAAGTCCACTCCGTTCTCTGGCGGAGTATAATCTCTAGGCGAGGTATATTTTGGCTAAGCGAAACCAGCTAACCACTGGAATCGTGAAGTGAGGGGAGCTTGCTCCTTAGCACCAGGCCACATACCGGACCTAACACAGATTTCTTGAGCACCATAACAAAACCCGAAACCATCCATAGACTTCTTCTAGGACCCGACTCACAAAGCCAACCTCCCCAAACACACATTCTAAGGCATAAGCCACTATAATCCTAAAAATTTTACTTCTAGGATTTTAAGATCTGCTTGTGTCTTCATCTTTTTGGTTCTTATCTGCTTGTTTGAGCTTGTGAGGACGTTCTTCCTTGCCTTGAATGGTTCTGACTCGTAGCCAAGCCAAAGCTCTAGTCGATCATGCGAGGCATCATCCTCTTCCGTCTACCCCACCTACAACCAACCCTATAATGGAGTTCAACTCAGAAATTGAAAGAACTCCTACCAGACCATCTCCGACCCAAATGCCTATTATCCCAGAAGGGGACCAAGATTTCGCATGATTCTTGGACCTCAATACCGCAGCCTTGCAATATTATCTCGTGAATAGCCGAACGTGAGACTCCTCGGGCAATCCAATCTATGGAATGTTGACTTCTCTCCTTGAAACTGTGGCCATATCAACGACGTCTGTAGTCCAACCCTTAGACACCCAGGCTATTGCCTCAACCAATGACCAACCTTTTACCAACCATCCAAGTGTGGCCTCTCCTTCTATCGTTGGGCCCACTTTCACTGGGTTTTGGCCCCCTATCAATCTCAGTCCACTCAACCACTTTCTACCCTCTTTCAAAACCTGGTCGTCTCTATTCCGCCTACCCTTACTCTTATCAACACTAGGGTGGATACCTATCCATTGGCCCATGTTACCTCTAGCCAACCTCCCATGACCACATCAAACCTAGCCATGCCTTCTATCCAACCATCCTTAGTCACTTCTTCTATCCCTACGACTAGTCATCCGTACGTTGCGCCCTTATTGGTACAATCGACTACGTCGTATATCTCCTCTAGCCTCTTTCAAGCGCCTTACAACCTAAGGGGCACTCTGTCCACCAATTCGTCAGCAGACATCATCAAGATGCTGATGGATAAAATGTCCAGTCTCGAAGCTTCTATCTCTGGTTCAAATAATGTCTCTTTATATGACCAGATTTACAACGAGCCCATTCATCCTTCTGTCCCTATCCGACCATACCCCAACCATTGGGAGCTTCCTAAATTTACTCACTTTCAGAGTAAGGAAGACCCACAACAACATCTACGGGCATTCAGACATGCCTGCTATCTTTTTGCCCACGACGATGCGTTACTTTTACGCACGTTTCCTATGTCTCTTTCTGGCCCTGCCCTTGACTGATATAGCTCCCTTGCCAGACATTCTATCTTTTCCTTCATTCAACTCGCTCAATTATTCGTTGACCATTTCTCAATCAATATCACTAAACAAGTATCGATCACAGACCTTTACTCCATTAGGCAATTTGACGACGAATCAGTAGTTGATTTTGTTGCCCATTGGAGAGGCTTGATTAACCAGCTCTCTTTCTCCTTGCCTCAACCCGAGCTCATTGAGCTCTTTTCCCGAGCATGTGTCAATCACATCTCATCCACCTTGCGGGTTCAAACATTCCACACTTTCGACGAGGCCTTCACCATGGCCCGAAAGCTTGAACTCTATGCTATTGAAGAAGATAAGGTCAAATTGTGTAACACTAACACAAGAACCAATGACCATTCTTCTTCCAAACCTTCTTCTACCCACTCTCAATTTAAGGGGTCGGCAAACACTATCATCTTTAGACCATCATCTTCAACAATAACTAACTGACCAGCATCTTCAACATTAGACTACATCAATAAACATTTTCAATGTCAATCCATACAGCGTCAATTCACTCCAATTGGAGAGTCATATGCCTCTGTCCTGGATAAACTCATCAAGCAGGGGGTCCTCAATCTCCCTTCAATCCGACCACATCAATTCGACCCCTCAACACCTATCCCTGCATGGTATAGGGAGAATCACTTTTGTAACTATCACCGTGTCAAAGGCCATGATACGGATCACTGTCAAACTTTTAAAAACCTCATCCAGGACATGCTAGACAAGGGCGATCTTATCTTGGATAACCCGAACGCACCGCCCAACCAAAACCTCGACATCTTCAAACAACCTTTTCCTAATCACCCGCCTACTCAAGACAACATCCAAACCATGATCAATGACCCTCAAAACCATGATATACACACCATCAACACTATCTTACCTCTTTTCCCTGACCAACCTTCTTCACAAGATGAAATACTCTCTTCTCTTATTAGTCCTCCATCGACCTCTCTCATACTGGAGGACGCCTTGATCACACCTATGCCATTAGCCCTACCTTCATCCAAAGACCTTACCTCTCCTACTCCTCAAGCACATGTAGAAGGCATGATCATCCCTACCATCTGCCCACTTGAGGAGCCACCCTCTCTTATTTCTTCTCCACCAAGAGAAGACCCTATCTCTTTGCCCATTTCGATTGAGGAAGACCCAATCACAGTTTCCTCTTGCCCTTTGCCTGAGATTGTTACATCTCACTCACCTCCATCCACATCTAAACCCAAACCCGTATCTAACCTCACCTCGCACAATAGTGGCCCTCGACTCAAACCCATGAAGACCACTAGACCACACCAGAGGACTCCTCCCCCACCTTCGTCATTACCTTCAATCTTGGGCCCACATCCATCCACTTTAATTGGAGTGCTTCCTACTCCCATCCTTCACAGAGGCACGTCGCCTCCATTACTCTATCAACCTGTCAAACATATATCTTCTCTAAATCATCGACCAATGTCTCTTATGCCTCTTAAACCAACATCATCAACCCTCACTGCAATAAAATATCCAGACCCGTTAGCAGGTTCTTATACCTTGCTGTTACCGCACTTGTTGCAGTCATCTCGCCTCAACCTTCCGCCTCTCAAACCATATCAATCTCTCGGACCTAAACCACCTTGGTTCGATGACACGCGTATTTGTGTGTATCATCGCACACCTGGACATGACACAAAACATTGTTGTGCCTTCAAGGTTGCCATTTGCCAATGTCTGGGGAATGACACCTCTCTTCTTGACCATGTTATCAAGCCCTCAACACCGCCCCTCTCATCAACTCTCAGATCAAGACCCTCTTGGTTCGACAACTCTAAATACTGTCACTATCATCATACTCTGGGACATGACACTGAGCGTTGTTGCGCTCTTAAAGCTGTCATTCATCACCAACGGAGAAAGGATTCCCTTCTCATCAAGGATCCTCTAGACCATCCCTCCCACAAATCATCAACACCAACTCATACCTCTCCAACCTCATCACCTAAATTGGGATCTCCACGCCAGGTTCTGGTTCCTTTGTCACCTTTAACCCCCTTATTCAACATCAACACAGTCCATCTGACCACTAAACCTCAACCGACCTTAACCAATCCGTCAAATATTCTCCCTAGCCGCTGGGGGAATTCAACCTTCATCCAAACCTCGATCAATTTTTCAACACAATCTCGATCACATATCAATCACTCTTTCAACTTAGCTTCAACCAGACTAGCAACCAAACATTTAACCCGACCTCAACCAAACATTCGACCCAACCAAAGACCAAATACCAACCAATCAACCCTTGACCAACCATTGACCAACTATCAAATGACCAAATCTCAACCAAACATTGACCAACCTTTTTATCCACACATTCAACCAGTCTCGATCAATCAACGACCATATCAGTCAACTTCACATCCACTCATCAATCAACACGTGACCAATATGGAGCGAAGTAAATGAGGCAAGTTTGCTCCTAATTGACTTGGACCTTTTATTATCACGCACAAGTATGGATCAGGGACTTATCGTCTATCTTCTCTTGATGGACGCCCAGAACCTGAGCCTCTTAATGCATTGCATTTGCGACCATTCTACTGTTAGTCGAGTATTCGTCCACTTGACACTTAACTTGAGCTTGTCCCTTGAGCAATCTCCACCCTCTTAATCCTACTTCCTTTCAACCCTATTCCTCTTAACAATTCCTATAACCCTTTTATGATGTATGGATGCTTTGTCTTAATAAAAAGGAGCCCTTGACCTTCTATAATCTTGTCCACGACTCAGATTTCTGTCAAAACAAATCAAGATGTCACAATATCCATGGTCACTATATCAATATCAAAATCAAAAAGTAGATTGCTCCCTCGAAGGACAGCTGTACTATCATTGCTGTAATTAATAGACTGCTCCCTCGAAGGATAGCTATTCAAAAGCCCTTATATTAAACAAAAATCTAGACCACTCCCTTGAAGGATGGCTATGACTAAATCTGACAATAAACAACACTATTTTAGAAGCTTCCCACATTGATCAGCTTCACAACTGACCACCAAGCAAATGACATCTCTATGCAGGCTTCCCGCATTGATCAATCTCCGCCAAAAAAAATAAAAATAAAAAATTGAATGAGTCATGGACTTGACTTATAGTTGTCTCAGAGTCTCCTATAAAAAGGGGCATCGTTATCTCTGCTCTTAAAATAGGTTACCCTTCTTCCTCCTCCTATCACCCGCTCAAGGGACTTCGAGCTCAATTTAATGTCTAAGTGATTCGATTACCACTCTAACATAACTACGGTCAACGACGTCACGCATGAATGGGGCTCTTGGTTCTCATAACCCCTATCTATGCTATCTTTTTGTTCCTTGTCAATGAAAGAGAAATATGCCTTTCACATATCTTTCACTTTGGTCACCTTTAACCAAACCTTTTTCAACTTAAACATTCTCAGACCAACAACTCGACAACATGACATTATCATCATCCTTGTTCTTTTCGCATAGTTTCTATGGACACCAGTACACATGGAAACTATCGACCCGCCACAATTTATGTTCAGCATAAACCAATACTTGCTGAAGCATAAATAAACCTCAATTCATTTTTAGCATACATCCATCACGAATATGGAATATTGCTAGGGATGAAAAACCCCTCAACCAATGTTGCAGAATACACCATTTGGAAAAGGTTGCAACATCTTTTTTTTTCTCATCATTTCATCATAACCATGACCAATCTATCAACCATTTTAACCACCTGAATCTCTCTGATGGACAAACCTTATTTCCTTCTTTTAACCATAACCTTGTCCTTGACCACGACCCATTTTATCCCTTTGACCCTCCCTCCCTTCTAGGGAGAACTACATTGGCTTGAGGCCCTATCACCAGGGCTATGTAGGCAGCACTCAGTTGACATGGGGTCTTCTGAGGTTAGCTCGGCCACATCCTTTCATCCATTCCTCCCCTCGACCACCAACCATTGGAGATCACGCCTATCTCCTCTGACCTCGACTACTTCCAAGACACTGTTGCCTTGGTTGTTTTTGCATGTATGCTACCTCATGACTGGTTAGCAAAATTATGCATAGACCTTTTTGGACCCTCACAAGTATAGGATCACAAACCGGTTGATCCGCCCTACTTGTGACTTTTTCATGTTTCTAGGAGCACTTCCTAAGCTAGGGATACCTGGAACACGATGACCATTTAGAGCTTCAGCTTAGATTGAGTGACCCGATCAGCAGACGACTAAATGTTGGGGCCCGGTTATTTCAATTTTGGCACTCCTCGACCCTTGACCTGCGACACTTTGACCTAACCATCTCATGCAGTGGTATGCGTGCACTCATGACTTTTGCAGCATTCACCCTCACCCCTTTTTTCATCCACTCTTTGTCAAATCAACACCTGATTCTCGGTTCCCTTCCCTCGACTCCTGCTTTGAGGGGGAATACCTCATCCATAATCGGGGCAACCTATCTTTTTCCTATTTTGTCTTACAGTTCATTCGAACAACCAACGAGACGAAATCAACCTTATCTCACACCTGGGGCAATCACTCCTATTTTTGTCTTGCAGTTCATCCAGAACAACCAACAAGAAAAAAAAGGGCAAATGTAGACACCGAAATCGTGTCAACTCCCCTGGTCATCCCCCATTTTATTCTTCTTCTCCTATTTAACTCTTGTCGATCACTTGTTCCACCAACCTTGACCCTGGCAGCATGTAAAAATGAGCACAGAGCTAAAGCTAGACTCTATCCCCATTGTGCATCTGCCGACGACAGTCTTTACCCAGCTGATGTCACCGACGTCGGTCACTTATCGACCGACGTCGGCAATCCTACCGATGTCGGTCACCTTATCGTTATCCGTTATCAGTTACCATTTAGTTCCTGATCAGTTTCCCAAAATGTTTATCGAACCGTCTCTCGAATCGTCCCCTGGCCTTCATTAGCGTCTGCTGATCAATCCCGCACACGACGAACATAATCATTCAATCGATCTCCAAATTTTGACATCCACAGACTCTTGCAATCTCGCAATCAACTGACTCCAGCATCCACCAACTCCAGCGTTCACTTCAATTTGGTGCTGCACAGAGGCTTCAACAACTTTGACTATGGGTTTCATCACGTCTCCTGGTAGGTAAGTATTTACTCTGTTTGTTTTATTCCTTCTGATTATTCTTTGTTCATTATTTCTGTCATCCCGAAGCTTCAAACCATAGACCTAAGTTTTGAATCTCTCCTTTACATCCCTGCCCACTATCCGAATCCATAACTCAGTCTAGACTCGACTAAAACCCCCAGACTCTGTCCAAACCTGACCTTACTTTGCCCAGACCCTATCCTGACCTTATCCCGATTCCATCAGACCCTATCCTGAACTTGTCAAGACCCTGTCCCGACTCTCCCAGACTTTCTACAACTCGTCCAGAACCTGTCTCGACCAACGCCGGTCATTGCCCCGACCGACGACGGCACTTCAACCGATGTTGGCACCTTCCCTAACCGACGTCGGCACCACAAAGACTGACACCGGTGATTGTGCTGAATAGTGCCGCTTATCAGGTATGCATTTTTATTTTCTATCATTTATTTCTGTCATTTTATCTTTTATTATCTATTTTCATCAAATATTCCACTTTTTTATCAGTGGGTTGATATCCTTCTAGGAAGTCTTTGTACTTCTGGGATCGGGCGTTCGCCTGACAACCCACCATATCTTTGACTAACATCTTTCCGTGTTTTAGTCTCTTTTCTTCGCAGGTGTCATTCCTCCACAGCCAAAGAGGAGAATCTTCCAACGTCTGATTTCGGTGCGCATAACTTTATCAGGTACTTCTAGCCTTGACCATTTCTTTCAATTTCTTATTTCTTCTTTGAATGTAGAAAGTAATATTTGCATAGAAACACATGTATATTTGTAAAAATGTCCCCCTAAGGCATGAAAACTCCTTAAAACTAGCATAGGACCCTTCAACCACTTTCTTAGAAACTACCTTCATCATTAGGCCTTTCTTGAGAAATCCAAAGCAAACTAGGGAGAGATGCCACATGTGAAATATGATAGGGGGTTAACAAAAATCTCAAATATTCATTATATGTGTCTTTAACCATTGATCTTATTCTAAACAAGTGTTCTCATCATCTGTAGTCACCATCACTAGTTCTCTAAGTCTGTCTTCACATTTAACACCAAGTTGGTCTTCAGTTGTGCTATCCAATCCATTAAAGGGGTGATATGACACCTATCAAGAGTCATATTTTTCCAAAATCCATCAATAAGACCTTAAAAGTCATCCCAATATGACTTATCACCTTATCACTTAGTGATCACCCTTCATTCTCATTGTCTTCCATGGACTTCCTAAAATGAAGGTCCTTGTAAAGGTATTTATGTGTTTTTATGAAGAAATATATAAAAATGAGGAGTTATATTAGGTCCCACTTAATCTCCCAAAGTGATCCTCATCCTTCAAGACTTTCTTTCTCCTATAAAACATCAAATTTGTCAATAAAACATGTTCAATACCTTGTCTGTACAGATAGGGTACTAACCATTATAAAGGGAATGAGCCTAAGGGAGTTATCTCCAAGTAAAAGTCACTTTAATGATGATACTATCCCTCTTGGATGCATATTTATTCAAAATTTTCCCAATGGATCATGTGCAAGGGTTTTGGAGGCTTTAAGGTGGTTTTTACTCTTAAGGATTGTTTATATAATATTGATGATGAAACCTTAGACAAATTCTACTAAAAGCATTTTTAGGGCCCTCTTCAACACATCCCACATCCTTGTGTTTCCATAATAAGTGTATGCACTAGTGTGAGCATATAAAGATGGCCTCTCAATCTTGGGAGTGTATTCTAAGTAGACCTAAAGTGTCTTAAGTCAAAAAATGGCTTTCTTATGCTTTCCTCTATAGATCAGAAGTTCCAAAAAACTTCATATTTCCCCATAAAATTCCTATTATTAATTAGAATATTCACTTGGCCCTATAAATGGTATTTTTGAATCTAGGAATTTGACTCAAGAGAGGATGGTTAGTATGGTGTTAGTTTCAAAATGAAAACAAAATGAAATAAACACACTAACTAGCATAACATCTATAGGCCTAGACACTAAGAAGAGCTTAGTTAACAAACATGAATAAAACACACAACTAAAATTCAAAACAAACCCTCTTTTACCTTCCTTGGATGCTCCAAAATGCTTATTGTAGTGGCTTGCTCAACTTGTGCTCATGAAGTCCTTGGCAATGAAACCTTGGAACCTTTGATTTCTAGATTGGCTTGGCTTGGAATCAATTTGGCATGGTAAAAATAATTTATTTAATCTTTGTAATCAATTTTGCATTATAACTTTTCATAATCATGTCTTTTTTTCATGTGGTGAGGCCTCCTATTTATAGATATTTGAGAATGTCTAGATTCAACATGAACCATCCATCCTAAGATTGAGATGTGTGGTTGAGGATTAATTTAATTTTTAGAATTAATTTT
This sequence comes from Torreya grandis, assembly GCA_037957365.1. Classification (NCBI taxonomy): domain Eukaryota; kingdom Viridiplantae; phylum Streptophyta; class Pinopsida; order Cupressales; family Taxaceae; genus Torreya; species Torreya grandis. The sequence goes on along the minus strand of JARHVA010002704.1, from coordinate 536,585 downwards.
ATAATTATCCTCATCATGAAATTGGAATAAGGGAAAATTAAAAGGCATGGAGGGCATCATGGAAGGCATTGATGAGGCATGAAGGGCATGAATCCTGATATTTATGGCATTTATGGCCTAGGGATGTCTTCCCATAAAATGAGGTCACTTAATGATGCAGATATTCAATATCCATTTCCAAAAATAAGTATTCAAAAAGTTTCCATGGAATTCGTGATTAGGTCTTGATTTGGATTCATTATCTCTTAAGCATGATTAATCACTTTGTGTACAAATTATTGAAATTGATTAGAATGCCTTATTATTGGTCCAAATTTTGACTAGATTGGAAGGTGATGTCAGATGCATTAGATCCATATTCTCATTTAATATGATACTAAAAAAATAACAAAGGCACATGTCTTGTGCAAAATATTTTATAGGAAAGAGCAATCCAAAGCACCTAGGTGCAAAATTGGCATTTTGACTCGAAATGAACTAATCAAAATTAGCTAGCCCATAAATTGCATTACCCTATTTAGGGATACCCTGGCCAAAATTGGCACTTAAATATGTCAATTTAAAATTATTTATCATGTTTTAGTGTTTTTAGGCCAAATTGTGCATTTTGGGTGGAAACTGGTCAAAACCCTAATTAGAGGTTATTGGTGGCTAGATCTAGGTGTCTACAGTATTGATACCCTCTTAGGGCTTTAAGCCTAGACTAGGTCTAAAGGCATGAATTATGTCTTATTGGTCACAACCACATATAATTCATTTATCAATATTTCAAGGCATTATTTATGTTTTTCATGTCTGGGACAGCCTACTATACCATTATGTAGTCATTTAAGACCTCTCATCTCACCTTCTTACATTCCTCATGCAAACTTGTAGGGTGTGTTTCTCTGGGAGTGACCTCTATCTAACATAAAAAATATGAAATATAACCTATCCACTTATCTAATTTCATAATATGAGATTATTATATATGTCTTGAGGACTCTCTATATAAAATATTAAGTCTAGATCACATTCCTATCACCCCCAAACATCACAAAACCCAAGGTAGACTTTGTGTAATAATGAATGTGCAAAGACTTTTGGCATGATTATAGATTATAATCTTGAAAACCAATTTCCCCTGTCTTGATAATTTCATGATGTGAACATCATCATAGTGAAGGTATTATAATATCCAAACTCATCATCACCCATCTTGGTCTCCTCAATCCATCTCTTCTTACTTGACTAGGCCTAGTCAAGTTTACTATAGTAATCTATGTAATGTGTATTTAATGAAAAATAGGGCATGTATTTAGGTGAATATTTCAAGTTAGACCATATATTTCATGTTCAAATATCTCCCTAAAGTCATGAAGTTCCTATTCTTATTTTTTAGACTTGTCTTTGCCCATAGGTCTAGTCAACCTCCAAGTTGTATACTGTTAGCACCTTATCAATAAATAGTTCAGCTGTAGGTGGTCACTTTGATAACAAAGGGACCCTTGTATAATTTTATGAATAATATATTTCATGTTTAGGCTTTCTTGTAAGCCTTTAATCTCATTGAGTTGGTGAAACATACTCATATCATGCCTAGAGCTTGAGACTAGCATTCAACTATCAGGTTCTAATATGCTACCATTCTTTAGTCAACCTATAGGTGTACTTTTGAGGATAAAATATCCTTTATAGGTGATTATTTTAATTATGCTTTAAACATCATATATTTTTATTAATATTTGAGGAATATCATCATTATTGACTCAAATAAGGCCACTTGGTTATGTGGGTATGACACTATCATGTCATTTGTGTGAAAATATTGTTTGATCATGAGTAGTATTGTATATTATTGAGTGTATATCATGAGATATTTATTGAATTAGAAATCCTCCTTATATCACCCTCATTTGGCCAAACATACACCTGTCATGTCAACTCACTACCCCTATACCTAGATTGCATAATGAAAACCATTAGACCAGTTTGTACCTCAAGAAGCTCTATCATGAAAGGATCAAAAGAAGGGCCAAGTCTATGTTTTAGAAATTTTAAGTCAATGTATCCCATAAGTTAATTTCTCTGAATATGAACATGGTTTCAAGTATATTTTCCACTCTATGGCTCCAATGTTTATTTATATGTCACCTTCAACACTTCAAGACCTTAAGGAAGGTTCAAATAAGTTTTATACTTTTGCATTTCAATATTCATAGACCTCTGTATGAGCTTCCTATAGATGCATATGCAGGACACAAGGTAGTGAGGGTATGACATAGATAATATGCATGGTGGATAGTTAAAAAACCAAACCTAGACCTCCTATAATTCTAAACTAATCTTCTTCACCTTTTAATACTTGAAACTAGTTTTAAACACTTTCATTCCAACATGGTTAGTCCTCTGTAGGGTACCTCTGGATGCACATAAAGCTACAAGACTATGTTTATTATAAAATTGGTTATCTCACTTGATATCGACCATTTACATAGTTCAAATTGATTGATAATTCTTTAAGAATGCATTAAAAATCTTAAAACCTTTATCACTTCACCATGATTGTGCTCAAAACTTTCATTCACCTAGCTATAGGTGAACATCTATAGGGGGTCTCCTGTAACATATCTATGACTAAAATATCCTTCTAAGGATGATTAAAGTCTAAAATTTATTGGATAAGGATGATAAATTTGTAATGGAATACAAACACATCATACTATACATACATTAACATTATCATGAAGGTGAAAATAAGGGTATAAAATTCTGCAACAGATGAAATTATTTATAAACTAGATATTGAAGTCTCAACCAAAAAACTGAGGTAATTTTGACTTTTTATTTCACTTCAAACATTAAAACTAAGTTAAAATCCATGTGAGGAGGATATCCACACTATTTATAAACACTTTCACCAATTGTTTTTATGGACCAATGCAAACAGGAGAGAAACCTGTAGGGTGGGGGAATGAGTAGGTAGAAATAAGTAGTAAACTTATAAACAATGTTTCATAGATCACAAAAAATAAATCCTTAAATTTTTTAAATTAAATGGAATTATACTAATATTACTATCTACCACTAAGTGTATTTGACCTTAAACAACCCCTGCTATCCATACTAGACTAAAATAGGTTGGTTATTTCTACCTACCTAGTGGAGTGATGGAAGAAAAAAATGGTTTTAGGCCATTTATAAGTGTTTCAAAGTTTAAAAAACATGAGAAGAGTTTAGGGTAATTGAAGAGTCACTATAGAATCTTGTCACATGTGCCACACTCCTTTAGAAGTCACACAACTACCAAAACTTCTTGTTTTCTAACTATTTTCTTGATTTCAACATAGCACCTGAAAGTTAGGACTAAAATATTTTACAAGGATATGATATGGGGGTAATTTAAAGAAACTTTTGAATACTTGTATACTAGGTAAACTATATAAACATTTGTTAATAACTCAAAAAGAGATCCCTAACCTGACATAAAGCTATTTAAGGGCTAAAAGTGACCATGATAAAGCTAATGACACAAAAAATGACATCTATAGGACCATGACACACCCTATAAGACCCTAATATACCCATATAATTTTTTTTTACTATATTAGGTTTACCTATTTTAACTTGTGGTCAAAATAGTCAACACTTATCATGGTTATACCTTTCAATTCTAAACCTACCCACTACCTAAAGGCACATGTTTACTATCTCTTCAGCCTAGTTGCTTATATCTTAGTTTGAACATTAATATTATGATGACAATGTATTATATATTGTGTAAAAATATATAAACCTAAATATTATTATTCACTACTAGTTCTGAACTTGTACCTATTTTCTAGATCCTCAGATACTTGCATCCCAGATAAACACTAATGACAACACAAGTGTCCACTTTTCATACAAATTTTCCATTGCCTAAATGTCATCAAATTTGTAAGAGAAGCATATCCTATTGGCTTACCTAAGTGATTTAATGCCATATATTTATAAAAGGGATTGATCTTGCATATATATATATATATATATGTATATATATATATGTATATATATGTATATATGTATATATATATGTATATATATATATGTGTGTATATATATATGTATATATATATATGTATATATATATGTATATATATGTTTATATATATATATACATGTATATATATACATATATATATATACATGTATGTATATATATACATATATATATACATATACATATATATATACGTATATATATAGATATATATATATATATATACATATATACATAATATATATATACATATACATATACATATACATATACATATACATATATATATATATACATATACATATATATATACATATACATATATATATAGACATACATACATACATACATACATTAATACATACATACATACATACATATATATATATATATACATATACATATATATATATATATATATATATATATATATATATATATATATATATATCAACCCTCATTCATTCTTCACCTTAAAAACTTCTAGAACTCACAAGGCAACATACTAAGAAGCCCTCAATCAATAATTTAAGTGAGAAAACCTACCCTATTAATCCAAATTTATATATGATTCATAGGAAAAGTATTTACATTGGTTTTAATCATTCAAATATCATTTCATGATCCATATTTTACAAGTTACAATCTAGTTCATTACATGTCTTTGGTTATCACACATTGCATCCTTGTGCACACACAAGCCAAAATATAGGGGAAAAATACATAAGTATGAAGTCATCTTTAGATTATTGGATATTTAAGAAGTTACCATTGATAGAAGGGTCCTTAGTTCAACTCAACACCATGATTTCACTAACTTATTTTTCCCACAATCATTCCAAGAGTAAAGAGCCAAGGTTTGATCATTGAAAAAGAATGATAACCTATGTGCACACTATAAATACATAAAATAAAGGAAATATAAAACTTATAAGTATCTATTTGGTTGCATAAAGATAAATTTATTATTATATATAATAAATATGTATCAAATTTAAATGCTCATGTCAGTTTAATTATCCATATCTAATGCAAGTGTTTGAGGCCATAAAAATAATATTCCCATAATATGATGACTATTCCAAGATCATCTTCCAATCTAATCCCACCCTATTATATATAATAACTACATGTGTATAGTAAACAAACTAAGTATCATTTGTTTCTAATTCATTTCAATACATATCAATAGTTATGCTTTATTATTTTTAGTAATCTCAGTTGTATAAATTTATATTACTATTTGTCTAAGTTTTATATTAATTGGCCTACTCATTAAATTAGTTCACCATCCTTATGTAAAATATAATATAATCCCATTAACCCTAGATAACCTTGTTTATCTAAATTTAGGTTTAAACATTTGGTAAACCTAAACTTTGGTCTCTAAACCCTAGATTGATCTAGGGTTCCCTATTTTTATTTGATTTTTGATTTCTAAACTACAACTATTTTTAAAACAGATTTCCATTTACTTTTAAGAAATTATTCATGGATGCATATATAATTTATTTCATTTTCCAATATGACATAATACCTCTTATTTTTTTTGCCCCATGCATTTCCAAACCAATCAAAAATATACTCAAGAGAAGTAACAAAATGGGAAAACATAAAACTTATTTTTACAATTCTTCTTGTAATGACATGGAACCTATGCAACAAATTCCTATTATTTCCAATAATGTTGAGAAATAAAGTAATACACATACCAAGATCTCACTTTTTTACCTTGAAAAATAATAAATTAATTATAAGGATATATTGTACGAAGCACTGTCTAAAACCCAAGTACGAAGTTATATAACATTAGCTTCTTTTGAAGATATTATGCAAACTCTAATCCACAATGAAAATATTATTAAATTTTATTTTAAATATTTATTCTCAAAATATATCATTGTTCAAGACTTAGCTTTATAAATTAAAATTAATATTCATAATAAAGGAAGAAAAAAGGAGTATATGCAAAAAATCTCAATGACATATAATATTAAAAAACACTACAATGATGTTATGGATAAAATTTCACTTTTTGACTTGTTACACAAGTCACCACCATACGAGGGTATTCTTTAGATAAAATTACATATGAAATCCTTACCAAGTAATGTAGATACACCATATGTGGCCTATGTGTTGAAATATATCAAAGGGACCAAGGATAATATTTCCCTTGAAAATAAGGGTTTCCTTTATCCACATACTAATGAACATAGTTTTCCTATATCTATCTACATACCTAATCATTCAAAAAATGATGCAAAGGTTACAATGGAATCCAAAACACTAGATGACATAATATCACATATTATTAATCGAATCTTCTTATCCAATTCACCTAAAATAAAATTTACACATTTACTTGATTCTCTAGTTTATTTACTTCAGAATCTTGTGGAATGGCATCTCATATATGTCCCTCTCACATAGAGGTTGATATGACTTAACCTCTACAAAAAGGATATGATACTATTACATATTATGATTATTTCCAAGGCCCTAGGCACTATATGAATATATGTTACACCTTGAGGCATAAAATACAATATCTTAATGATAACCAACAACTTACATTTGATGATCCTCCCAAAGATTCAAGTCCACAACTTGGTGATCACTTTCTATCAAAGAAAACCTTTACAAGATCATTCTGATAAATATATAAAATAAAAAATGGTATATGATGCATATCCAAAATAAACATCTAAAGTTGAAAAAATAAAAAATCATCCATGACAACAATATCTAACAATCACACTATTGATGGGTGGTTCTTATTTTTAGAATAACCATGTTGATCATACACAAATAAATATAACTTTCAATGTAAGATGTTTTCAACAACTTGGCTTTGATTTAAAATACCTACATCATAAAGGAGGTTGGAAAGAATTCTTGGGAAACATAATAATACCAATTTCTTTTGGTCTTAAAATAATTGAAATAAGAGTTTGGGTTATGCCAAAAAAATCTCAATATTAATTCATAGTGGGAACCCTTTGGCTATACCAGATGGAGGCTAAAATTGATCAAAATAAAAAAGGTATTTCCTTTTCCAATGAGAAAAAATGGATCCATATGCCACATGATGGTAATAATTCTTCTAATTCATAAGTAAATCATGAGGAGGAACATGAAATTCAACATTTTAACCTATTTAATCAAGATCCAAATAATGTAAATGATCCAATTTAAGGTTGAAAGATTCAAATATCCCTAGAAATAAAATCAAATAATTAAAAAATACCAAATTTTTTTATCATGATTCTAGTTGTACTATTTCTTATGCATATGTTTTTTTCTCCATGTTAGTAGATAGAATATCATTCCTTTTTATATACACATGTTTCATGATTCATTTGAGTGTGATACAAGTATACATAGATACATGATATTTGTACATAAAAATGTTGGGCCCTCCCTCCCCTCATGACCTAAGTATGTTGGGGGGATTTTCCTCTTTGATCACCATACACCTAGGTTATATTATTCAATGATAAATTTCAATTACCATGTTTGATCTTAAATACTTACACATGACTATATTTATGCTTATACTTTTTATAGTGTAATTCATATGCTATGTACTTAACATATCTTGTAAACACATATGTTTAGGAACTAGTATGATATATTGATGTTGGTTGATTATATTTGTCGTAATTTTAAATTTTGGCACTTCCTTGAAGTGAATTTCCTTGATGTCTATTATAATGATTATTTGAGCATTTGAATATGCTCCATTAATTGTAGCCCCTGCACCTCTACTTGCCTATTTAGAAATTTGAAGATGTCATTATATGCTTTATGAAAATTTGATTAAGTCATGTCCCTTATATTGTGTGCATTTGAACATGCCCCTTGTATGAGGTCTCATTGGACCATTTTCCTCTTGATTTTATTTTGAATATTCTTGTGTGTGCTTAATTATGTGCTAAGATTCTAATATTACTCTCTAGATGTTTCCATGATCTATATAATGTTTCTTGAGACTTGATGTGATCACATATGATGAGCTTTAATGATATATCTACCTAGACATGATACTCATATATGATACATAATCCATACATAAATTATACAATCATATTATTGTTTTGAACTAAGGTAACTTACATATTATAATTCCCATCACCTCAAAAGAGAGCATATCAGTGGAGGCATGTCATAGTGGCATGAATTCCACACTTTTCATAGTTTCAAATTTTAATGTGGGCATGTAAAAAAGGCATGACCTCCACACTTATTCAATACTCAACACATTCATATTTTAGTGGGGGAATGTTATGGAAACATGCCCTCCAAATTTACACTAGTTATCAAATTTTCTATATTTAGTGGGGACATGTCATAGAAACATCTCATCCACACTTATACCAATTTTAGATTCATTAGATTTCATAGTTATATGTTTCAAATATATACTTGTGGTAATATTTTATACATTTTTACTATTGTTATACACAAATTTCAGCTTGAGACATATATGAGGTACATATGCCATGAAAATGGAACCTAAAATTGTAAAATAAAATCAATTTCTAGATATCAAATACTATTATGGACTGTTATTATACCCATGATAGACTGTTATGGACTGTTATCAATAAAATCTACTGTAGTAGTTGGTTCACCTTTAAATGGTTGAGTTGAGTAAATTGTTAAATCTTACCAATCTTATAAGTTAGATTTTATTAAATAATCTACCTTAACTAGAATTATAGTTTGGATTTGATTAAATCATCCACCCTCACTAGATATATAGTGTAAGTCACACTTACTAGATCATGCACATATTTGGGTTGTGTGATTGAGATGAAACAAGCTCAATGACCATGTTACAACTCATCCTTACATCAAGAATATGTATACACACTTACAGGTTTAGAATTTTCTTAATATTAGATTCAAGGCTTCATAATGAAGCATCCTTTCAAATCAAATTTTTAAAAGTCAGGATGGTTGAATCGACACATAGGTGTAATCCTAACTTTGTTATTTCTATTTTCAAGCATTTCAAATCCTTCCAATTTCATATTTCATAAACTAATTGTATAATGTAACATGCTCTTGGTTTAAAGTTAGTCACCATGAAAGCATTGAAGTTAGGCTCATGCAAAGACATGGTGTGTTATACACATCCATGTATGCATTTATTTCCTTTAAACTAGTAATTTCATTGCTATATTAAAGAGGGGGTTGAATGTAGATACTAAAATCTGATTTTACGTATTACCTTAGTCATGTACACTTGGAAAATACCTATCATGGATCTAGCTTTCAATTTTAGACCTACCTGACGCTGAAAGGCTCATTTTCACTATCTTTTTGTCCCTAATTGATTATCTCTTTGTCCAACCATTATTATTATGATGATCAGGAATTATATAGTAAGTAAAAATCTTTAAACTTGATTATCATCCTTCACTTCAAGTTTGAGACCTGTACCTATTTTCTAGATCCTTTGACACTTGTGTCCCAGATAGGCACTAACATCAAAGAAAGTGTCCACTTTTCCTATAAAGTGTTCGGTGCCTAAAGTCATCTAATTTGAAAAAGAAATGTATCCTAGAGATCAACCTAAGTGCTTTAGTGTGAGAAATTTACAAAAGGAGTTAATATATATACAAGATCAACCCTTATTCATTCCTTACCTATAAAACACATGAAACTCACAAGGTAACATACCAATAAGAATTAAATCAAGCATTAAAGTGACCAAAAATACCTTATTCATCTCTTTTTGGATATCAATCATATGATTAATATTTCCATAGGCCTGAAGCATTCAAAGAGAAGTTCATGAGACATATTTTCTAAGTTAAAAGATAGGTCAATGCATGTATTTTGTTATCACACATTTAATCCTTTTGAACACACAATCTAAAACATAGGGGAGAATTAAATAATTGTGAGGATTTCTTTAGAGTATTATCTATGTAGGCAGTGCCCATTGATAGAGGTGTCCTTGGGGCATTTTGACATTATGATCCCACTAACCCATTTTTACAACAATCACTCCAAAGTTGAAGAGTTAGGGTTTTATTATTTTAAAAAGAGAAACAAATTATTCACATGATATAAATACATCATATGAAAGGTGATATAAAACATAAAAGGCTCTAGTTGGTCATTGTTGATAATTTTAACCTCATGGGTCAAATTGTCATCCCTATCATTTGAGACTTTCTATCATGATATTTTGTCTTGTTAGTTAGTAGGTTATTCTTTAAAATTTATTAAATTTATAATTTTAATCCTTGATTAATATTTTTTAAGGTTGATCAAGTGAGTTGAGGTTTTATCCTTCATTTGTCTAATGCTTGTGTAGTCATTTTTTGGATTTTCTAAGCCATTTTCAGTTATAAGAAGAGTATATAGTGTATTTATGAGTTTAATATCATTTATCAAGGTTATTTTATGCTTAACATATGAATAATTAGGTTGATCACATTTTGCACTAACTTCATGACTCATTTCCATGCAATTTTGACCATTTCATGACCTCCAAGGAAGGTTTTGTAAGGTTTTATGGTATATAATAATAAGGAAGATTAATTTAATCATGGATCACCTTATCATACATTTTAAATACTTAGGGACATATTTTATAGATTTTAATCAGGTCTGCTTAGCAATTTTGGCTTTTCTAGTGCAAAAATAGGCCTTTTAGTTGGATTTGTACAAGTTTTTAGAGGATTTTGTGTGAAAATAATATTATAGGATTAATTTAGTCCCAAAAATGTTATATAAATGGTTTTTATGAGGTTATATGTGAAAAAATTTCAAAAACCTACTTTGCTCCTATATCACCCTTTTTGGACAATTCTAGGAAGGCCTAAGGTTTTCACTCAGTATGGCTAGGAGAGAGAGAGTTAAGAAAAAATATATTGGGAAGTGTTAGGTAACATATTTTAAATCTAAATTTTCATATTTTTTTTGTAATTTTCATCTCCCCATATTACTGAATAATTGCTAACAGTGCAAGGGTGTCTAGATGGCCTATTCATCTAGATAGGGTCCAGGTTTTCTTTTGTTTCTTCACTTAAAAATTAAATTAATATGAATTATTTTATGGAAGTAATTATATGTTAAAATATGACATAATAAAATTTATTTCATCAGGTAAATACTTTCATGACGGTACTTATAACATAACATCTTTTCCCTACATTGTCCCTGTGAGTGGTCTTTTGCGTCAGTTTTTGAGCAAAACCTGAGTTGTTAAGAAAATTTATTAATATTATGGAGTTATAAATTAAGTTTTTAAGTATTTTTAACACCTAATTAATTAAATAATAAAATAATTTTGACCTCTCCACCTTACCTAAATCATCAAGTGAACATTATGTGGAAATATCAAGTCAACAAGCTTGTGAAATCCTTTCAAAGAGTTATCTTGCAAACATGTCAATAGTTAATTCTCACCTAAAAAAAACAAGGAGGTTATATAGGTCTTAATAATAAATGAATTTTTTTTATGATCTAATATGAGGTTATTATAAGGCTATCAATTGATGTCCCATCAACCAATTCACGAGAACATAGAAACCAAGGATAGAATTTAGTCATGGGAAGCTAGTTTTGGTCAATAAAAAAGATTAAAAATATCTTTTTTAGAGAGGTTAAGGTAATTTTTTTTTTTTTTAAGGTAATGCATGATTATTTATTTCTATGCCATACAAACATCCATGTGTCAAGTTAATGTTTCTCCAAGCTAGTTGACCATAGAGGATCAATGAGGATCTTAGAGTAATTTTTGCCTTTTGAGACCAATTTATATAATCCATCATTATATACATAGTCAAATCTCCACCTATATTAGAATTCAACCATGAAGACACTTCAAATATTCTTTTCTTGATCATGATGATAGGTTTTTAGTAGGAGGTACAAATTGGATAGTAAATAGGCTCTAGGAATTGAATGAACGCCATTGACCTATCTCAAGGTTTCTAATTCACATGTACTTTAAAATGAGTCTTAGTCCATATAATAGGGTTTTGACTCTCTTAATGACTGAGTTTTAAAGTGAATATCAAGTTCTTGGTCTAAGGTAAGAGAAAATAGTGAAGGAATTTCAAAGTGAATAGTAAATCTTCAAGGTGGAGTTGACAACAACAAACCCTACACATATAAGCAACTCAATATCCTATTCAAGGATAAATCACCACCTAAAGACCTATTTAGCTCAGACAATGTTACACTCAAACTTGGAACTCAAGGTGGTTGGTGGGTTAAATTAAGATCAAGAGCATATTCTAAAGGAATCACTGACATCCAAAAGACTCAAATACTTTATTATGAGAAATATCATCTCTCTCATTCTCCAAAGGTACACTTACATCCAGGTTTAGTAGAGTATGAGATATATTTTGTTTGATTTAAATCAAAATAGTGAGGTGGAATTAAAGTAAGAGCTAAAAATTAAAGGTTAGTCTATGGATTGTTAAAACTCAAAATGATCCTTTATAAGGATAATAAACCTTGAAAAAATCTTAAGGATGTTCTTTACTACAAGATTGTAGTCCCAAGATCCTAAAATATGCACCTACAACCATAGTTTAGCCTAAGTCTATGATATATGAATAAGATTGGAGTTAAATATAATTGATAGGTTTGTGAAACCTTTATTAAGGAGTTAAGAGAATCTAAGGGATCTAAAAGACTCAAATAATTACATGGAAGGTCTTAAATTCAATCCATATTAGGCCTAAACACATAAAATCACCACCTATAACCATATCCATGTACTTCAAATAGAGTGATGGAGGTGAATTTGGACTTCATTCAAGTTAGTGGAAGATAATAATTTGAAACTTTTGAAGGACATAAACTTGGGTAAATATATCAATTTATTGAGGACATCTTAAATAAATATCTCCATTATAAGATATCAGTCAAGAAACCTAAATGATAACTTTCAACCATATTCTAAGTTGATGGATACATAATTATGAGGTCAAGGTAGAGTGAGTAGTGAGATAGGATTTTTAAACATTTTAATACTCTACAAGATCATATTTAATATCAATGAAATTACTTAGGATATTATTGACCTAAAATCTCAAAGGCATATCACTATATAGACCACTATCTTGAAAGGACCTCAATATGAACACATATAACCATTCATTGTTTGATTCAAGTAGTGTTATGAGAGAAAAGATAGATCTAAAGGTGGTTTAAAGATGAGATTGGTTTGATGAATACTTTAAAAGAGGAATAATGAAATTTAAGGGTTCATTACCTTACACTTCACTTCAATTTGGAACACACATATAATCCACTATCTTGTTCAACACTAAATAATCATTTATAGCCATCCTTTTAGGCTCAAGCAACAATATGTAAGAAAGTATAAAGATTAAAATGGAGTTATAAGAAATATGATTCTATGGAATTAAATAACAAAAATTCAAGGTAATGATATCATACTAAAGATTTAGATATCTAATATTTATCTTGAAACCTTGTTTCTCTCAAATACACAATCAAGATGAAGACCTACAACTAGCTCGTTCACGTTTCTCATCATGGTTTGTGTCATGAGAAAGAGATAGTTATTATGAATTATAATTTTTTTTATCATTAATTTACCTTAAAATAAATTTTAACTCATTTTAAGAAGTGGATAAAAATGTTATAAAATCTCAAGGTATGTACAATAGAGTCTAGGCTTAAATTGATTGTCAAGTGAACACATACAACCAATATCTAGTTTAAACTAAGTTTTGATAAGAATGGGAGTTTTTGGGAGGTTTCCATTGGAATAATAAGGAAGAGGTCTCAAATAATAATGATTTTTTTTAATATCATGAAGAAACTTCAAAGCTAGTCCACCTCTTCCATAAATCACACAAACACCTACAGCTAGGTTACTATTGACTATGTAGAGTAAATCATGAGTTAAGTGGCTCAATCCAATAAGAATGATAAAGTAGGTTTTATAGTATTGAATCACACTATAATATAGGTGAAAAAGTGATAGGTTAGTCTCCATTTGAGATGAAACTCAAAACCTAGCCAATGAAGTCTAGTGTAAGTTGCGAGACTTGTGCTCAAGGTATGGAGGAAAGCTTGTATCAAGGATAGAAGATGAGTTTGAAATGTTTCTACAAAGGTCCAAGGAGATTTTTAGGTATTTTAAAACATAATATAAACTATCATCACCTAAAATAACATCTAAAAACCATCGAAACATCAAAGAACACCTACAACTACTAGGACTGCCTATATGGATAGTGAAGCAAACATGGTTTAAGAAGATAAAAGGTCATTTGATGGAAAATTAAAGTTGTCAATTAACTATAAAGTTTTTTTACATATCTAAGGAGGAGATTGAGATCATAATAATGCTTCATTTTAGGTGAAAAAGACTAAAACTCAGAGCTAGGGTTAAACTAAGCTTATGAACCAAGAACCCTAGGCATGAGAAATGGAGTTTAATTAGGAATTAAATGGAAATGGTGAAGAATAAGATCATTGAAGATGATAATAAATATTTTTTTAGACCTTTTATAAGTATTGGAACTTAAATTTAAGGTCTTAAATGTCATTTCTAGCTTGTTTTCTCTCCTAGGCCTCACAAAATGCAAGTTTTATGCCTATGGAGCTCATTCTTATGATAAAAAATTTCATGATTATTTACAAGGGAACTCAATATAATATGGTTTTTTATATTGGTTTCCTAACACAAATTATTTGAATTAGTTCTCAAGTTAGGGGCTTATACGTTATGAACTATTGTTAAGAAGTTCAAGTACCCATAGGCTGCCTAAAAAACTAGTTTGTAGAGATGGACTTGGAAACCACCTAAAATACATAATTTTCTCCTAAAACCTACAATAGGTTGTATTATACTCTTAGATGATCATCCATTTTTTTTTACCTTCACTTGTACTAAATGGTAAAAAACTATATTTAACATGTTTTTGAGAGAAAATAGGAGTTTAAAAGAGGATGAAATGATGCCAATAAATGGGGAAAGTATTTAAATAATTTTTTTCACCTATAAAATTTTAAAAATTTAGATAAAATAATTTATAAGTGCCCAAACCATTCAAGTCTTTCAAGCCAGTCATAAAATTCTAAAAAAAAGCAAGCTTGTCAATGACCATTTTAAGGTTTTTGTACCTCAATAGTGTTATAGACCACCAAAATTGACATTGATAATGGGGAAATCATGGGTAAATTTAATAAAATATTTTTTGGGGGTCTCACAAGAAATATTTTCATTTTATAGGCATAGGAGGGCTAATTAGGCCTAATTGGAGAAGAAAATGAAGAAATGAGGTACTTTCACTTAGAATTTTATCATGAAAATTTATTTGGAGATATAAGGGGATACATGGTAATAAAAAATGTGCCCAATTATTCAATTTAATCCATAAATTCTTATATACAAGGATATTTTAAGGTTTTAGGGCTATAAGGAAGGGGTGCTAAAACAAGTAAAATAAGCAAAATGATGTCTTTTGGACTGCCTGATGGATCCAAATGAATTTTTTTAGGTCTTATTTAATTCTTGGAATCCATACATTATGTAATATTTCTTATTCCAATTAAAAACTCTTCTTTCTCTATGATTTTCCTTTTTACTCAGATGGAAGAATCAAGTGTTCACAAGTACTAAATGATGCATAAGATCTATTCAAAAAGATTTATAAATATTATTCGCACCTTAAATGACACATTAAAGTGTGTAAAATGTCAATTTAAGTTTTGATAAGGTTTCAAAGGTTGGGAAAGGTCTTAAAGACTCCAAAAAGAGATTCTCTCACTCCAACACCTAGTGTGTTGAAGGAGTCAAACTTGCATTCAAAGACCTTATAAGAGTCAAAAAAATGTGTGAAAACCTCATTAATGATTTAAAAATTATTTAAAATAAATAATTTATCAATTCAAGATGACTTAATCTCAAGGATCCAGGCCTATTTTTAATTAAATGACTTCTTGACCAAGGATATAGGCATGTGGAAGAATAGATTTAGCAGGTTGTGTTATTCAAAGACCAAAAATGAATGATCATGACTCCTTAAACCTTTAATATATGTGTAAAAATTAATATATATTGTATATTCCAAATGTGGTTGGATTATTATCAAATAATTCTATGTTGGGTTTTGAGGAAGACAAAGAAAAGGTCATATTTCCTAATTTTTGGGGCTCTTATCTCTTTCTCTCTCTTCTCTCCATTTCTCGATTTGTAAGCCATTTTTTGGCATTTAAAACAATCCTTAACCTAAGCTATGGCAAGGCCATGCTCATAAAAACACTTTTATTTGCCTATTTAAATGAATATTACTAAATTCATACCTCAAATATTTTTTTAGTGTATTATCATGGGTTAAGTGAACCAAATTGGGGGATAAAAAAGGGCCTACTCGTGAACATATTTTTTCTAAAATTTTAGAAATTATAACTTATGAAGATAATTTTAGATGGATACACACAAAATTTGAAGATGGTATAAAAATATTAAGTATATCAATTCGAGTCTAGTTTTCAAAAACTTATTGTTTTGAAAAATGGTTAAATATAAGTAGGTCAAACATCTCAAATTTGAAGAGGACCTCATGTTTTTTTAAATAAAACATAGTAGATAGATGTACATGTAGACCACCATTTTTTAATCATCATTAAATATTGTTTGAAACTCTTTGGTGAATATTTAGATAAGATATTCTAGTGTGTTATGAATTTTTTTATATATATTTTTTCAAATAATATATATATTTTTTATTAATTTTAAAATTAAGTAGATCTTGAAAACTAATAGAAAAATGGATAGCCAGTCATGTGGCCCACCTTAACTACCTCCAAAAAAATGAAAATTGTTTTTTTTAATGTGTGTAGAATCAGGTCTATTTTGTTACCATTTGATTTGTCTTACAATTGAATCAATGAAAAACAAATTAGATAAACATGAATAGGCATGTATAGGTGTGGCATGTAGTGGCCTAAAAAAGGTGTAGTTAGAAATAAATATAGTTTAAAACCTTAAAATAGACCATGCATACGTGTTATATAATGCATATGCATTACTTTGTCATAAGACCAAAACCATCTCCATGAGCATTTGGGAGTTGCACATGAAGCCAATGTTGGCCATAAGATTATATTTACTACTCTAAATGTTAATTAAATAAATGTAAAAATATAAATGTAAACTTATACTTCAAATTTGTTTTAATAAATATAATAAATTAGGGTCACTTAACATCTGATAGAGTTGGTCTCATAATGAAATAGTTTTTCAAAATCCAATCAAGTCAGTACTTAGTCATTTTCAGCATCTAAGTATTAAACCTAAGGATTTCAAGACATAAATTTTGTAATTGATATCCATTTTTGGTAAACATATAATTATTTTTTAGGTTTTTTTTCTTTCTATATTAATTCCTAACATTTCTAGGAGTCTTAGGTTTGTCAAAATTGAAGTTTTCAAACCATTCAATTTTAAATTGATGTAAAGTGATGTTATTGGGGTAGCATAGGTCACATTGATGACCTATTCACATAAAACAACCAAATTACTTGTTAATTTCACTTGATCATCATTTGTCCCTCACCTTTGATCAGTTCTTACTCATCCCTCATTACCCCTAATCACTCTCTCATCAATCCTCATTGTCCCTAATCACTCCCCCATTGACCCTCACTATCCCTAGTCATATTTAATCACTCCCTTATCATAAATAATCACTCCTCCAATAACCCTCACTATCCTTCATAATCCCTAATCACTCTTTATTTATCCTTCATCATACCTAATAACTTACTCATCCTTATTCACTTCCTCTTCATCCCTTCTCATCCCTAATCACTCCTTCATTAACCTTATTTATCTATCATCATCACTAATCACTTAGAATTATCATCCCTCATAATCCCTAATCACTCACTTTTCATCCCTCATAGTGCCTAATCAATATTTATTCATCCCTCATCATCACTAATCACTCCCTCATTGACCCTCACCATCCCTCACCATCCTTCATCACTCCATCATTGACCCTCACCATCCCTAATGACTCCCTCATCATCTAGCATAGGTATATAATATAAATATATCTTTGATTCTAATCATATGTTTTTTAATCCATTATAATGAAAATTAACTCTTTTCTATGACTTGTGTTGTCAATACCCATTTGTGATAGTCCATTTTATTACTGAATGAATTGGATGATCTTCCAAATTTATAATCAAGTAACATAAGTATTAACACAAAATAGAGTCTAAATTTTTGTTCATAAAATTATCTTTTTTGTGAAGCTGACTAAATGAAACTTTATTTGGTTTCGCCTTTAGCATTTTTGGTCAAAAGATAAAAATTAAACACAAATCTCTTTCATAATTTTCTAATTCTGAGAAGATTTGAATCAAATGCAAAGTTATTTAGTGCTTCCCATTCTTGTATAAATTGAATCTTGGTTAGGTTCACACATTCACTAATTTTGTGTGTAATGTGTCACAAATATTTTCTCTTTCATGAAAAATTAACATTTATTCATGTTATTACAAAAATATGTTTCTGTAAAATGTGAAACACTAGTTTAACATGGTGTAGATGTTCATCCCATGTTTTCTAAAGATTAAGATGTCATCAAGATAGATTAAAAAAATGACATAGGTAAAAGGCCTGAGGATGTCCTTAAACATATTAAAATAAATGAATTAATTGTATGAGTTAACCTAAAAGGCATAACCAATTAGTCAATAAATCCTTCCTTTGTTTTTAAGACTATATTCCAAATGTCTAGAGGTTTCACATGAATATGATGATACCCAAACTTGAGATAAATTTTGGAAAATACTTCTACACCATGGATATGGAATAAAAATGCCTTAATATTTAAATTAGGATAATATTTCTTCATTTTAATCTTTTTAATATTTTTTTAATTGATTCACAACTTTGGCACAAACATAATTGGGTTTCTGCAAGGCAATTATTTGGGTATGATGTGTCCATTTTCCATGATTTCATGGATCTACCACTTGATCTATTCATTATATAGAAATGATATGTTATATAAATAGGTTTGAGGTAGAGGTAGTTAAGGGATCAAATCAATAGTATTGTTTAGTGTATAGTATGCAAGAACTTATTTAGGTGGCTGAAAGATTCCTTGTATTCATCTACTTTATGGTTCAACTATTTTGTCTTTGTTATTGTTGGATAAAACACACTATGATATGGTGACATAAGTATGTCATTAAAAATTTAATTTTTACCATTAAGAGTATACTTCTTACTATAACTTACAATATTCTTTCACTTCCCAGCACTAATGACTGAAAGCTTATGAACTAAATATGATATATGATATTTTAGATCATGACAATATATCACAAAATTTCAAGGATTTACTTCATAGACTACATTTTAATAGTAAATACATGGTTGACCACATGTGAAAAATCACACACCTATAATGGTGAGATTTCATAAAGGATTTTTTTTTAAGTTTAATTTTGTACACCAAGTGACACTACTAGGCCATCCATTTCTCAAGGCCTACACTAGACCATATACTAGCGTATGGTTATGGATGATGTATAAATTTTAAGTTAAATTTTTGAAAATATTATTTATGAGAAATTAAATTCTTCTAACTTTCATTATAAATGATGAAGTGTATTGTCTCACCATTAATATACATTTATTAACGAGATAATATTTTTCATTCATATAATTTATTATTAGGGGAAGTAGAGATATTTTTAGTACCAACCATATCATTGGGTTCATAATCTATTATCCACTTAGATTTTTATAGTGATAGATAACTTGTACCCACTTCTTGAGATGTGAAAGTATAGATCTCATAGTGTGACACTCTTCATTGGATTGAATACTTAAGTTATGAATTAAACACCACTTTCTAATCTTGGACTTGTTCTAATCATTTGAAAATTATTTTCCACTCTCTAGTATGATGACTCAATCAATATACATATAAATATAATGCCTTACATATAATTATTTGGATCATAAAATGTCCTCATATGAAAATCAATTGATTGGTTTTAGGAAATTGCATAGCTTGGTGATCCTCGTGTATTTACTACCCATTTTTGGTGCTATGGTGGTTTTACTTGCTTCTCTTTTTCTGGTAGATTTTTAATTATGAATTACATCATTTATAATAGGCCCATATTTTTTCATAGGTTTTAAATATTTGTGTTTCAAATTTTCCTCCAAATCATTTTGATAACTATGTCTTATATTTTATTCTATCACTCAACTCTCCACTTGTAGCTCCTAATATTGTTAAATTCCAACAAAATACCACCATCATGGTATTAGATGGAGTGATTAAAGATGAGGGATGAGGAAGAATTGAGTAGAGATGATGAGGGATTCAATAGGGATGATAAGGTATGGTTAAGGTCAATGATGGAGTGATTAGGGAGGATGAGGGAGTAATGGTGAGGATTAATGGGGGAGTAATCATGGGAGATGAGGGGTGAAAAATGAGTGATTAGAGATGATGAGGTATGATGTAGTGATTATGGATGATGAGGTGATGTAGGAGAATCATTACCCAATATAAATATTGATCTAGTTTACATGTTTTGAGTCTTTATACTGTGGTCAAGGTCATAAGAAGTTTGTATTAGTCTTTCTAAGTTTCTAGTTTTGTGTCAATTTTGAATGAGAGTTGTATTGGACTGTCCCACCAAATCTTTCATTTGAATTTTTGAACTTTCATAGAGACTTCAATCTTGTTTCAATAAGTCCAAAGTTGAATTTAGTGTGGTTATACTTTAGTGAGTATTTTAGTATGTTAAAACATATATACATAAACTCACATTTGAGAAATATGTTAGTAGTTGAGTTAGTTGAGGACACTCTCAACATATAAAAGAATTTAGAATTCAATTAATGGTTATTTGGTGATAAGAGTCTTGTCCATGTATTATTTTGTATTTAGAGTTAGATTTAAGATAGTTATAAGGGGTATTATTTGAAAGGATGAATGTTAATAACCCAAAACAAGTGAATAAAGACAAGTTTTGATTATTTGTAGATAAGAACGCAAACAAACCCTACATCTTCTTGAATATGTACAAAGATAGTTGACAGTGTGCATGACCATGAAACATGATTAGTAACAAGTTATTTGTGGTGTTTGTGTGAGTGATAAATTGAAAAAACCTTTTTATTTTATGGTTATTATATCATTTGTCATTTGAGATTCAAATCTTTTGAATGTTCAAATTACAAACTATATACCGTGTGCTTTTACAAACGATGCCTTGAAATCTGAGTGAAGGTCATAGTCTTGTGGAAGAGGAGATTATATTTGGTGGGATTTTCAAATGTATGAATAATTAGTAACTTGAAATAACAATTAATTAATAGTAATTAAATATTGTATGTTGTTATTCTACTAAGGACATTTTTTGTTAAACAACACAACCCTATCTTCTATGAGCAAAAGTTCTGAGTATACATCTATTGAGAAGGTATATGCATGTATTAGAGTGAACATTCAAATGTATATGTTGGTTAGTTGATTCTCATATGATAATGAAGTTTTATATTCTTTAAATTATCTTTCATATATTTTTATGAGTAAAAATAAAACTAACACAATCCTACATTCATCAGGAAACTTAACACAGTCAAAGTGGTATCTCATGGAAATTGGAAAATTGAGTGTTATAGATTGAAGGAATTTATTTTTTAAAGTGTGTAAAAATTTTGAATATTATTTTAAAACTTCATATATATTTATAACCCTTTTTGGAATGAATTATATTAAATAACCTCTTTTTATATTACTACAGACCTGTGACTGAGAACATAATCTATTCAAATTTGCTTAAGTCAATCTAGTATAGCTTAATATGGGAAATATAACACTTGTAAAATGTTAATAAGGTCAAATAATACCTAATACAATATTTAAATTCATTATAAACAAATTTGGAAGATTGAAATCTCATTTTGACCCTTTTTAGATCTTTGAAACTAGTTCAAACCCTATATTAGGGTTTTTACTTTCAAAGTGAGTTTTTAGGAGTTGTAATTGTCAATAACTCATGAAATTTAGTTAAAATTTTGAGTTAAACATGAAAAAAATATAATATAGTGTTTTTATGTTATGTAAATATGTATAAGTATGGATGGGGGAGGACTATGTGGTAGATAGTCTAGAGGGGAACCTAAAGACCTAATTTGAGTAGAAAGAGCCAAAAGAAGTTATAAAATAGTTGAACCAAAGCCTAGAACTTTGTGAATAAATGGGATATGTTATAGGGTATCTATAAATGAGGTCAGTTTGATGATTTGAGTTTGTATAAGAAGAGTCTATGATAGAGTAATAGGTAGTGTATGATATGAGGATTGTGTTGATAAGTTAGGTAGGGTCGAGAAGAAGTTAAAGAGAACTTAGAGGAGTGGAAGGAAGTTTTTTAGAGAAATATTAAATCCTAAGGAAACAAAGACAAGATTTAATCCAAGTTTTTATAAATCATAAATACTATTAAGGGGGATAATCTCAAAGTAAGAGAGATTGAATGCATTGAGTAAGGAGAATAGAATGAAGAGTTTAGTGATACCATTAAAATAATGGTGGAGAATAAATTAAATGAATAAAATATAGATATGAATTTAAAATGTTTGTAGGATAAAAATATAGAGATAAATCAAGAAAAGACAAGGTAAAATCTAGGTGGATATTATCAAAGAGCTTAGACAAGTAGAGTATGCAATCAGGCTCTACATCATAAGGGATGGTAAGGGAAAATAAGAGAGTGATTAAAAATTATGAGGAATGGTGAGGGTTAATAAGGGAGTGATTTAAGATGATGAGGGATGAGGAGGGAGTGATTAGGGATGATGAAGTAGTGATTATAGATGGTAAAGGCCAATGAGGGAGTGATTAAGGATGATAAGGAAGTGATTAAAGATGATGAGGGATGGTAAGGGTGAATGAGGGAGTGATGAGGGATGAACAAGGATAAAGATTGAGTTATTAGGGATGATGAGGCATAGTGAGGGTTAATGAGGGAGTAATCAAGGATCATTAGGGAGTGATTAGAGATGACTAGGGATAGTGAGGGTTAATGAGTGAGTGATTAGGGAGAGTGATGAATGATGAGAGAGTGATTATGGGTGATTAGGCATGAGTAGGAAGTGATCAAGGATGAAGGAAGAATGATGAACAAGTGAAATTAACACAAAGTGGTTTTTTGATGTGTGGAGGTCATCAATGTGACCTATACTACCTAAATCACACCAATTTGCATTAATTTCAAAGTGAGTGGTTTGAAAACTTCAATTTTGACAAACTTAAGACTCATATAAATGATAGGAATCTATCTGAAAGGCATAAAAACCTAAAAAATGACTATATGTTTACCAAAAATGGATATCAATTACAAAAGTTATGTCTTAAAATCCCTATGTTTAATACTTAGACCCTAAAAATGCCTAATTATTGACCTAATTAGATTTTGAAAAAATATTTTACACATTGTAAAGTGTGTAACTATGAGACCAACTCTATCAGATTCTAAATGGCCCTAATTTATTATATTTACTAAAACAAATTTTAAAATAATAAAAAAATAAATGTAGCAATTAGAGTAGTAAATATAAGCTTATGGCTAAAATTGGCTTCATGTGTAACTCCCAAATTCTCATGGAGATGGTTTTGGTCTTATGACAAAGTAATACATACACATTATATAATATGTACATGCTATATAATATATTATATATCTCATACATGTTATATAATGCATACAAGTTATTTGAATTTACAATAATGTGTACACATTATTTTTTTCTCAATAACATGTACACATTATGGGTCGATAATTACTAAGACATAATTTAAATAATGTGATCACATTACCAAAAATGTCCATGAAATTGTCCCCCAACTCCATACACATACCCCATTGTTTGTTGATGAATGAAAGTGATAACATAGACTTATTTTAATTTTATCCTTTCCTCATTACCTATTTTTAGGTGTTAGTTTATCCTTATAGGTTTCATAGTGTCTTTTAATCATCTTTTTTGTATGGCAAATGCAATCCTTCCTTATTTTTTTAGTGGCCTATTGAATAGGTTCCTTAGATCATCCATCAAGTTAAGCCTCTATGTAAAAAATTAATGTTTGAAGGCTTTCATTTAAGAATTTTAATTAGGCTTATGTCCTTATTAAACCTTTGTAGTGAATACTACACAAGTGGAGGTCACATTTTAGTATATCACCCCAATTAGATAGGTTTTCCTTTTAGTTTACCTTCTTCCCTTTTCCCTTACAAGTTGGCACTATAGATTAGGGATCCTAACTGATAGATGAAGTGGATATATCCATTATACTTCATAGATTCAATCCACCTATTAGGCAACCCACAATCTAGGATTTTATCCATGTTACTTCAAACTATGAAGGCCTAAAACTACCTTTAAAAGGGTGCAAGTCTAGTAGTCAATAGTCACATCCAAATCCATCCAATATTACATAAAAGACACCTACATCAAAGTTAGACACATGTGTCAATCAAATTGTATAGATATGATATAAATATTTGAGGCCAAAGAAAGAATATTCTTAGAATCTAACAACTATTCCAAGATCATCTTCCAATCCACTTCCTTCCTATTCTAGATCAGACATATATGTGCATAACAAACCAATTAAGTATCATTTGTTTCCAATTTAATGAAATATCAATCAATAGTTGTATTTTACTATTTTATTCAATCTCAATTATATAAATTCAAAATACTATTTTTTTGAGTTTTTTATTGATTGGATTTCTCATTATATTAGTTCAACATCTCTTTGTAAAATCTAATCTAATCCCCTTAACCATATATAACCTCATTTATATAAATTTAGGGTTTAAGACATGTACATGGACATGTAAGGTTTCTATTACATTAAGGGTGAGATCGGGTCTAACAAGCATTGACTTGGCTCCTTAACCAATGAGGGAACAAGATCTTATGGTTTCATTAGTGTTTTATTATTATTTGGATTTAATTTGATTTATTAAATCTAATTAAGATAAAATTATTTGAAATATATAAAATGTTGTAAAGTAACTTGAAACTAGAAGAATATAAGTAGAGTAATTAAATAGATGAATTATGAATGAATGTAAAAAAGATAATTATGCAGATACAAAATAATACTTAGTCAAATTATGTCTAAATTATGACTATGCACACTGAGAGATGGCTAGAAATATTTAACTCACATTGACCCTACTTGTGTAATTAGATTTGTGATTATAACCATTTATGGAGATGAAACACTATTATCCTCTATTGGTCAATTATATCCTCTTATGAAAGTTAGAAAAAATGAAGGCACAATCATCTTCACCTACTTGAAACATTTTTGTGTGCATAAATTTGACCTCAAGATGTATTCAAATGACTTGAAAATGAATTATTAAAATTTAAA
This sequence comes from Torreya grandis, assembly GCA_037957365.1. Lineage (NCBI taxonomy): Eukaryota > Viridiplantae > Streptophyta > Pinopsida > Cupressales > Taxaceae > Torreya > Torreya grandis. The sequence goes on along the minus strand of JARHVA010002704.1, from coordinate 511,112 downwards.
ATCCTAATATGTCTTATAATAGATTAAAAACCTACAAAGAGTGATATCACCCCTAATCACCCCAATAATTATTTATCATTGCCTATGTATCTAATACTTTGAAGAGGGATATCAATATCATATACTTATCCCACTTACATTACTTTGTTTGATTGTGATACTTTTGATACATGTTTGCATCTAGATATTTCTTTAATACTTGATAATGATTTGATTTAAATTTGATAGATTAGAAACATAATCAGATTTTGGAGTAATAGGGAAGTTTTGATTAGTGTGAAATAGTGAAATTATGCCTCAATATTAAAATTAAAGAGTGGTAGAATAGGTGACTTAGATGTTGATGAAGCCAAGAAATGACATTCATCTCATATAATTGATAAGGTAGTTCTATATGATTATTATGTGAGTCTAACATACTCACTATTATAGGCTTTGAGATTACATAGGATTCCTTATTTCAAGGAGATCCAAATGAATATTTATTTTTACATCTTCATTTTCCTAAGTATGCAAATGCTTCATCCCAAGACTTTTCATTTGGTACTAGAGTATTTGAATCCTTGAATCCAAGATGAGAGTCTTAACTTGATATTAATTTCCTAGTCTATTTATCATCAGCTCAAGATTTTTTTATCTTCCATTGCATTTATGGGAAAATATTGTATGATACATAGGCCTTGTATGATATGTAGACCTTGGTAGGTGTGTTTGTGAACTCAAACTATCCTTATGTGGATTTACGATCAAATTTACATATAAAATCTGCATATATCTAAAGATATAAACAAATTAAATATAATTTGAATTTGTTTAACTTGATATCCACACTCACCACTCTATGCTCATATAATATTAATAGTTTTCTAGTCTCTCTACATGATCATTCACTATACGACACTCCATGCATTCATTCTACCTAATGCATACTCATTTTACATGCCCAACCTGATATAGTCTAAGCTAGATGCATTAGTTTGAATGAACTATACTTATATGATTTATGGTGTGTCTCCAAATAATATTTCATGCAATGTAGTTTTTTATCTCTCCATGCATCGAACATTTACCAGACTATGTGGAGTCTTTATGAATTGATTGTGGAATCTTCTATTTTCATGTACCATTTATAGCCATACAATCTATGCAACCATTATATTTATGTAAGTCATTTTTAAAGTCTTTGATTTTATATAAATTATAAAATTCATAGGTTTTAAAAAATACATGTCAATATTATTATATTAGTCACTTTATATTGACATAAGTTTATTTACACGGTTTATAATATTATAGAAAAGCATAGGTTTTAGAAAAGTTTGTAGTGGTATTTTATATTATAGAATTATTTTTTGTTATAATATATATTTTATTTTATGTTAGTTTAATTAATAATGTGTCTTTGAGTCTTTTTAATATCTACAAATTTTCAAAAAAAAAATCATATAAAAAAAGAATAAAAAAAGTTAAGTCTTTGGTCGTCAAACTTCAAGTTATCAATTTTGTGTCAAAATTGGTCATGTATCAAAATTAAGTATTTGAGTCTTTGTTATTGTTAAAAGTCTATTTTTTACAAATTTTATAAAGGAATTATTGGTAGAAAATAACTCATTATGTCATTATTTTGTACATAATATGGACATTCCATTGGAAAAGTATTATGGTCTCAATTTTCACACTTGGAAGGTGAAAATCTAGATGCAATTAATGAATAAGAATATATGTGGAATTGTAAATAGAAAATAAAAACCACCTAAAAATTAGAATAAGCTATTATAATGGGAAAATAGGGATTGAAAATCAAAGGCCATTATTGGTCTTTCCGTCTCAAATTTTGAGCAACATTATGTAGACTTGGAAAAGATTTGGGATAATTTAAATAAATTATTTGGAACAAAAGTAGTAAATGCAAAGTTTTCACTAAAAATTCAGTTATTTAGGTTCAAAATTAGTGATGGAGATTCTATGATAATTCATATAAATAATTTAAGGTCTCTCATTAGATAACAAGAAAAAGTCAAAGCTACAGTAGAAGATGAAGATGCTAAAGCAATCTTGTCAAATAGTTTGTCTTCTAAATACAGCAATGTAATTTTTACTCTTGGATAGATGCCATCTCATACCTTAGAAGACATGATTTAAGCTCTTCTAGTAGAAGAAAATATAACAAGTGAATACATTGAAGAGGAAAGTACAACAATAGAAAAAAATAAGGCTAGTTCATCAGGTACTAAGTACAAGAATTTAAGAAAAATTATTCTTTGTCATTATTGTAAGTAGCCAAGACATTTTATTATGTACTACAAGAAATGAGCTCAAGATCTCATAGATGATAAAGTGGAAAAAAAATCTTTTGTTATTGAAAAATTGAATAGGATGAATAAATTCCCTACACTAGTGGTGAACATTCCTCTCAACATAGTGATGAAGACTATATCTTCTAAGTGTGTGTGTGTTTGAATAAGAATAGAAGAGCATTCATGTTCACATGTGTGGTGTGAAAACAATACAAATTTGTATCTCTCCATTGTGATAATAGTGTGAAGAATCATGTTTGATGTAACAAGCATATAATAGGTGTGAATGAATGGTTTAAGTGTTTATATGAATTGTTTGATGGGTCCCAAGTCATAAAACATGTATTCACATGAATAGGTTGATGGGCCCCTATTCATGTCAGATGTAGTTCCCATAGCATTTATCTCTATCATTACAATGTGAAAGTCCTATGACTGCATGTTATAGTTCATTAGTGTGAATATTTGATGTATTTTCACACTAACAGAGGTAATGATAAGGTATTTTTGTATGATTGTTATGTGAGTCTAACAGACTCACTATTATAGGCTTTGAGATAATATGATTCCTTATTTCAAGGAGGTCTAAATTCCTATTTATTTTTAAATCTTCTTATTCCTAAGTATGCAAATGCTTCATCCCAAAAAAAATCAATAATATTATCCTAAAAACCCCTTTCATTAGCCAATATTATATTTATCATTCATGTTTAATACTATAAAATTGCCATACATTGCATATATTTATTATTATGGTATAAATCCTATGATTTATAAATAAAGGATTATGATTTAATTATTTTATCACATGGTATAATTAATGTTGAAATATATTATGCCAAATATACCTTCATGTTAAAAAGAGAAATAAAATTATTAAAGAAACAGGTAACCCATAACATATGTTCTTCAACCTAATTTAGAGGATGTTTTATTATTGTCATTTAATACACATAAATACCCAAGTTTATATTATAACATTTGAAAAATGTAAAACAACATGATGATGAGTCTCTTCAATAGTATTATATTTGATTTAAAAAACATCGTATTCTTTAACATATTGGAACTAAAATTCATAGTTAGTAGAGGTCTAAGTTATCCACTCAAAGAAAGGGAATTACATAAACTTTACACCTCATTTATCCACTTATATATGGATATGAATAGATATGAATGTTTTCTACTCAGATATAATAAATAATTAAATGCATTTCCTAAAAAGTACAAAATCTTTGTCAAAGATACATACGATGGGAATAAATTGTAAATCGAATATAATGACAAAATATGTGTCATTCCAATTATTTATATGTCACATTTAAAAAATTTACTCAATATAGTACCAATACTAGATGGACATACTCAAAATCAATCCCAATTTCACCAAGTAAAAATCATCCTTTCTAAAAGGACTTAACAATTATGTTATTCATGGGTGGAGCTTATTTTCACCATAACCATATTGATGTTACAAAATAAGAACCCTATTGTAATGTAATATGTTTGTCACAACTTGGATATAATATAATAGAATTACATCCTAAAGGAAATTGGAAAAACTCGTTGGGCTATATCATATTACGAATTTCTTATGGTCCATGGTTGTCTAGATAAAATTTTGGGTCATGATTCATACATACCAATAGAATTTTAAATTAGTAAAATTATGGTTATATAAAATGGAAGATAAAGTATATCCAAATCAACAAGATTGTTAATTTTACCACAAGGGAAGATCAATTCCAATACCACATGATAGTAATGGTAATTATACTAAGAAAATATAAAAACAAGATGAGCACACTATGACCCTTTTTCACTCAAAATTATCTAATCATGATGAAGATGATTCATTATAAAAAAACTTGACCAAAATTTATCAAATATTTGATAAATTTAAAAAAAAAAATCCAAGAAAAAATAAAAACATTTAAATAAAATAAAAAACAAAAAAATATTCAAAATACACATGTTTAATAGATCCTTGGAATTTATGTTGTTTAAATTATGTTATTATATATCATATCATTTATTTCATATAAACACATATTCTTCACAATTACTTGAGTGTGATACATGAAATCATTATTTCCATGATACATGCACATGCAAATGATTGACCTTTCCTCTTCCCACATGAAAAATTGCATTAGGGGAATCTAGAATCTATTTGATCATGATCAATACAAGTTATATTATTTTATTATCACTCTTAAATTATCATGTTAATATTATATATTATTGATTACCTATGCATATACTCATGCTTACATATTATATTGTGTACTTGATATGCTATGTTATATGACATATTTTGTTAGCACATATATGTAGGGGCTATTATGATATCCTTATGCTATTTGATTATATTTAATTTATTCACATTATAACTTATTTGAGTGTACTTATTATTTTTTATTGTCTTACTTATGGAACATTTGAATATGTTACTTTCTTATGGGCCCCTATGTCATTGCATGCTATTTACTTTTTGGGTAAACATTTTAATTTTATCTCCCTTTAAGTGTGTGGTATTTGAACATACCCCTTATTTACAAGCTCCTTAGGTGCATTATATGTGACATTGAGTGATCTTGTGTGGGTGATTAATTATTTTTTGAGATTGTATTTTTACTTTCTATGTATTTACATGATCTATATCATGCATCTTAGGTATTGTTGTGATCACATATTTTGAGATTCATTGATATATATATGTATCCATGTTAATTTTATATGATACATGATTAATATATAGATAATAAAAGTATCTTATTATTTTAAGGTAAGGTGACTAACAGATTCCATTCCTCTCATGTCAAAAGGGGGAATATTAGTGGGGCATGTCATAGAGACATAACTTCACACATACATTATTACATAGTTGACATAATTTGATACATTTTACATGATTCAATTATACATGAGTTAGAATCCTATATATTTGGCATTGATTTTTTACATATTTTAGATAGATTTTCTCATATTTGTGATAGATATTGTATAAAACTATATAAAACAGGTTAATTTTGACATATAATTCAAGTTGAGACATATTATATGTGTATATTCCATGCAAGTGCACCAAAAATTACAAATATATATATATATATATATATATATATATTATATATATATATATATATATATATATATATATATATATATATATATTCAAATCATTTTACCAAGAAGAATAATTTTTACCAAGAAGAAGTGTTTACTTAGAAGCACTATTTTCAGACTTTCATATCTAAAATAGTTGTATCCTTTGATTAGTGTAGTTGAGATTCAATTGCCTAAATGACCTGAACACTAGTTCCATTTGGTAGGTCAATTTGGTTACAACACTTAACTTGTATATATTATAATTTCACTTGAGTTGTGTGAATGAGATTCAATGATCTCAATGGTCATGTTACAACACACCTTTACATTAGATTAGGGGCATAATTACCCACTAAAATTCACTTTATAAATCTCCAAGATTCATGTTTGAACCTCTCTCAACTCTAATTCTTCATAAGGAAGCATATTTACCAAAATAAAGTACCAAGGGACAATATGGTTGCATCAACACATACGTGTACTCCTTTATTGTTCTCTTTACCTTTCAAATAATTTCAATTATTAAAATTAATATTACATGCACTAAATTTTAGTTTAACATGATATTTGTTGTAGGTTATACATTAACATCAAATTCACCAAGGATCAAGTAAATGAAAGGTGTGTTGTGCATACCTAGGCACATATTTATTTCATTTATCCTAGTAATTTCATCTTTATGCATTAATAGATTAAATGGAATGTGAATTTAGATAATTAATAAGATTTAATACATCATCTCAATCTTGTATGCTTGAAAAATATAAATTAGGTATCTACCATTTAGTTATAGACCCTCCTACTACTGAAAGGGTCACATTTGTCATTTCACTATGCTAACTACTTATCTCTAGGACCAACCCTATCATTCTGATGACTTAGATCACTTATGCACTATAAAAAATATTAAAACATGATTTATATCCTTCACTTTTATGTATAGAGTTTTATCATTTCTTTACCTTTCTAGACACTTGCATTATATAGATGGACACTAGTGTTTGGTTTCCTATCAAGTGTTTGTACCTCAAGATTCATCCAAATTAGAAATATTTTGAAGTGTATGGGTCAATATATTTTTATTATAAACCTTCCATGAGATATTATTAAAAGGTGTGGTATAAATAAAAATAATACTATACTCATTATCTATCTATAAAATACCAAGAAAACACCTATTGAAACTCATTAAATCAATTAAACAATTGAGTGATAATTCCATATTTTCCATATTTCTATGTAATTCATAAGAGAAGTGATAATATAGGTATAAAGAATTAAAATAACATCCCATGATTATAAATTTTCAAGTTACAATGTATATCATTGTATTCCCTTGTGTATAGTACATTACATGCTTGTGCACACATAAAACCACACTTAAGGGATAAATAAATATGTCTAAGGCCTTCTTCTAAGTATTATCTATATAGGCAACACTCATTGATAAAAGGGGTCCTTTACGTTAGCTCAAAATTGTAAACCCGCTATCCAATTAGTTCAATGATATCTACCCTAATGTGAATAAATAAGGTATGATCTATACATAATCATACTGATAATTTTTCTGTGATCTAATTATATAGATAGAAAGGTGATAGTAAAAACTAATAGGAAAAGGTAGTCATTTTTCAATGAATATTTCATATAGGACATAAGCATCATGCCATATACAAAAACATCAATGCAAGTGTCCACATGTCAATGCAAGTGTCTGGGCCTCTAAAATCCATGTTTTCAAAATAAAATGACTGGATTGTGAAAATAATCCTACCTAATTCCACCTTTTTACATATTATATTCTTGCACATCTAAAAAAAGCTAATTATTATCTCTTCTTTGTTTGTCAATTATAAAAATATCAATTGGCATTATATCTTATATAGTTGGTAATTTTTTTAAGTCAACATATTATGGTATCTAAATTAATTGAATTATCTTTATTTATAATAAATTTATTCATCCATTTGATTAGTCTATCTACCCCTTTAACCATCATCAATTATATAAATGGTTACACAAAAACATATATACATAATATATGCAATTTGGTAGTTTATCCCTTTTTATTATATTTATCATTGGTAGGTTATGGAACCATAATATACAAGCATTAATTTTGAATCTATCCATAAAATAGTATTGTCTTCATTTATAGATGAAGACAACATATTTTATGTTCACTATTAAAAAAAATAGTAAAATTAGCTCCCCTTTAACCAAAATCATAGTGTTTTCGACTAAATATATAATTCATCTACATGTTTGAGTATCATCCTAAATTTAATAATATGCAGGGTCTTTGGTCTATCTAGCACACTCAGGATAAATCACCCTCACTTTTGGGGTGAACATAACATCTCATTTATTATTTTAGCTTCACTTTCATCTTGTGGGTAATATAAAATATTTGGAAATATACTATTTTAATAGGATAAACCCAAGATATTTTTTATACTATGGAATTTATAACATAGTAGGAAACATGACCAATACCTCATATCTTTGGCTTCTTGGGAAAATTTGTGAGCTTATCACGTTGGGGAAATGTTATGTTTGTTTATATTATAAACAAGTTTTGGATTTTTTCTAATATGTGGTAAATAAATGTGATATGAAAACAACTTCAAGATATAATTCCTCCTCAAATAAACCATTTGTATAAGATTTAGATTTTAAGAGGTGGACATACTAGAGTAAAGTAGTAACCTCTCAAAAGGTTAAATGTTCAAAATAGGAGAGGCATAAAAAGGGAATAAAAAATAAATAATAATTAAAGAAATATATGTCTAAGGTATACTACAAAAGGAGTGTATCCCTAGGATCCAAATTATAGGGAGAGAATTGGAATGAGAACTAGAAACCCTTAAAAGTGATCCAATGGATTTTATAATGACATATCTAATTCTATGTGGGATTTTCAAATTCAATTTAAAAATTATAGGTATCTATGTATGAATTTTAGATTTATGACACCATATAAAATTTATTATTTTGTGTTCTATTTTTTGTAGTGATGAGGGATGTAAACACTTCACTAGGATGATTAAAACTTATTTTCAATATATCTACAATGATTACATGTATGGTTGAACTTATTTTTTGATATCTCTAAACTTAATATTAATATTTAATTACATATATGGTAGTTGTGTGGATGTGATTGATTTGTGTGTGTGTGTGTGTGTGTGTGTGTGAGAGAGAGAGAGAGAGAGAGAGAGAGAGAGAGAGAGAGAGAGAGAGGAGAGAGAGAGAGAGAAGAGAGAGAGAGAGAGAGAGAGAGAGAGAGAGAGAGAGAGAGAGAGAGAGAGAGAGAGAGAGAGAGAGAGAGAGATTACATATGCATACACATATGGTTTTTATGGGAAAATAAATATGTTTCCATTTAATATTTTAAAAGTGCAAACATATATTTCCATTTCACAATTGAAGGGTAATTTATTTTAAGTAAATATTATCTAATTAGAAACATATAATTTAAAGGGGATATAAGAGATGAAAATTTGAAACTTATTTATAACTTGAATAGTTTTACTTATAAATGTAATTATAATCCAAAATACCCAAATAAGATTTGTACTAAAGTTGGAGATTTAGAAGAAGCTATGAATCAGGGCATAATAAAAATTGGGATTCTACAATTGTGTAGTTATGTAGTCCCTAGTAGATGTGTATGCCATTTTTGAGAGCATAAAAGGGCATGAAAACTATACGATAAAATTACTCAAATATAAGGCATGTTTACTTTTATATATTTTTAAAATAGAGGGTTTTAAAAACATAATCAAAGTCGTATATTTTTTATATGTTGTAGTTTCATAGTGTAGGCTTTTTCATACTTGTAGTTTTACTTACATGGTTTTTAATCAGCTTACTTAGGGTTGTTAAGATCATTAGGTAGAAATGCACTTAATTTGTTTTATAATAGTGATTTGAGTTGTCACCATTTTTGTGACTTAATCTCTCACTATGTAATGTACCTCCTTTATACTTTTTGGCTAATGGACCAATATGAAATCACTTTTGCTTTGTATTTCTCTCACCTATTCCTAAGGTTTTCATGCAATATTGGATGTTTAGAGATATTATAGTAATATAATAAGGTATTATATCTATGATCTAATGGTAATTTTTCCATTTATAAAATCCTCGATGAGATCTTTCTTGCATGCATTCTTGTTGGTTTTATTTATTTTTAATGGTTTCATAAGTTTGGTGGGATTTCTTGACAATCCATGCAAACCATATATTTGAAGTCTCCAATCACAAAATGGATAGCACCATCATATTTGAAAGGCATCAAAACTATAAAATTAGTTTAAAACATGACCTAAATTTGTGACAGTAATTTTTTTTGATTTTTGGAGGGTTTCAAGGCTTTTTCGATGATTTTGCACATATCCATATAGTGAGGTTCTCAAATTAGGAAAAAAAAATATGTTTTTTATATGTTTTTTGAGTTATCAAGTGAGTATTTACTAATTTTTGGAGAATCCATACCAAATATATATATTTTCATGTTATATAGTTTTAGTGGAGTTTCTAACCCTTGCAGGTAATTTTGGTGGTTTTTCAAACTTTGTCAGACTTTTAACAGTAAGAAAATAAGCTTGGGTAGAAATTTATGACTTAACATAATTTCACCTCTATATCTACAATCTTGGTAGAAATATATGCCCTTAGAAACAAACTCACTACATCCTAACACATAAGTCTACAAGCTCAATGAAACCTAATGCCCCTATCATCAAGCTCACTAGACCCCATCACCCCTATCCACAACATTTCTAGAACCTAATGCACTTTCCTATATTATTGTTAGAACTCAATGTCTTTGCCTATACACCTATTAGAGCCCAAAAACCTTATGTTAATCTAAATTAGTACTTGAAACCTATGCATACACATAATGTAGACTCTAACCACCCTTTTTTACACCCTATAATGTTTAGGAAGCCATAAAACTTAATCAAGTAAAAAGTGCCACTATTAATTTAAAATATGGAGGCATTTTTGGAGTGACATCATTATCACATCAATAAAAATGGGGAGGGGGGATCACAAAATGTCTTAATCCATTGTTCATATGGTATGGTCACATGGAAGGGGATTAAATATTAATTCCTACTAGTATGGGCTTAACCTTAGCACCCAACCAATTATCCATTCGACTCAATAATTTATAAATTTATGTTGGGTGGAGATTTTTTATTATGAGTTCAAATCTTAAAATGGATATAAATTTTGATCGATAACTCCTTTTGAGTATCATATTCTAAAAAAGTGTACATTTTTCCATGATCTATGAATTGGTGACCATTTTGGGCCACACACATCTAACTATTATTTATAAATTGTACCTATTGGATTCATTATAGGTAGATATTTATGTCCCTTTAGTTATTTCATGCATACAAATAATTTCCTCAAGACACATTATCATTTGTTTTAGATGTTTATATGAGTTTTATTATATTTAAAACATTATGGTGGGTTACTTATAAAAACTTAAAATGGACATTGTGTACAAGCATTACATAGATGGGAGGTTAGTCTTATGTTAGTCCAATAAAACAAATCAAAATAACACACTAAAATCTTAACACCTCTATCCTAGACACTAAGGAGAGCATAGGTAACAAACATTCAAATGAAATCATAACTAGAACACAAAATAAAACACTCTTTTACTGTCTTTGGAACTCTAAATGGATTGTTGAAGTAGCTTGTTCAAATTATGCATCAAGAAATCTTCATCAATAGATATTTTTTGGCTTCACTTTTCCTTGGCACCTTGGATTGGTTTCTTGGATTACGATTTTGGCATGGTAACATTACTTTCATGAATCTTATGGAGTAAATCTTTCATAATAACTGTAAACTATCAAATCTTAGATATCAATAAGCATGGCCTTGTATTTACAAGCTCAAAAGTTAACTCTCACCCAAGGTGAGTTAAGTTTGAGTTTAAACATTGAATGAATTAAAAATAACCCTATATGAGTTGAGGATAATTACAATTGAGTTAAAAAAATTCATGTAATAATTATTTTCAATTGCTAAACGTGGACCTCAAATTAGATATTTTGAGATGTTTTAGAATATCTTAACAACTCATAAATTTAATGATGAAAAGGCTTGATATTTTAAATTTTGAAATTTCCATTTTTAGATATTCATTAATTACAAATGGATAATTAAACTAAGCATTTAATCTTTTTTAATTAGTTAATTCAATTTAATTATTATTTTTTCTCTTTTAAAATTTGATCAAGTGCCCCACTTAATGAGTCCATAGGCCAAATTTCTAGTTATTAGGTTGCAAGGTGATTAAAGATGAATCTATGAGAGGTTATTATAGAATATAGGATATAATCCTAAATAGGGATGTCTCATCATGATTCTGAGCATTGATAAATGTTGTGCATCCAAAATTGAAACATTTAGTTATTCTTAGGCTTAATTTACAATGTTTGGTAGGAACTAATTTGAAGTTCAGTCGAAATCTAGTTGTGGCCAAAATTGGGTGTCTATAGTTTTCCCCTATTTGGGAAGGCACTAAAATCTATAAGAATAGTAACTATTGACCAATTTTTGACCCTGTAAGTCAAAATTGGGCACCCCTATATGAAAATTTTGACTTTAGATATTTTAGTGTAAATATCATGAAATAGAGTGATCTCAGGTTTATTCAATGTAATATGAATGCTATTAACTTTGATCAATTTGTTGTCTAGGTCCTTTTACTTTATTTGAGTCATTTTAATAGGTCTGAGTAGAGTTTAAATAACATCTTCAAAGTGTTAGATCTTACACATGCAGTAGTTGCAGAGGAAGTTGATCATGTGGGTTTTTTTATCCTAGTTCAAAGTTCTTATGTACTAATTCTAAGGTCCTTCACTAAAGTACAAATAAAGTTGTTCATGTTCAAAGACTTGTTTCAAAAACATTTTTAGACTTAGTCATTTGAGCTCAGCCATTCACTTTGGTTTTATGTTGGTCTTCAATTTTAGGTCTTCCTATTATGTATAATTCCTTTGGAGATGTTACATACAAATCCCGCAACAAAAGTAAGAGTGCTCATTCTTTCAGAGTTTTTGTTTTGGGTTTTCTTATTTAAGCGTCAGGAATTATTTCAGACATTTTGTCTAAAACAATTTCCTTGAAGGACCTTTTTTGGGATAAGGGACCATTTCAAAATGTTGAAGGGGTCATCTTCTATTTTTTGAAGGATACTCTACAATCCTTCCAAAGGGTACTTTTTCAAAAAAATGGTCCTTTGTAAAGTTTCTGAAGGGTACCCCTCCATAGCGAAGTGAACCAAACACAAAGCCAAAAGGACACTTTCAAGATTTATAACAGACAAAACAAAAATCTTGAAGGAATTCTTTCAAAAAATTATCTGCATTAAAAAATAAATAAGGTGTAATTCTTTCAAACTTTTTATCTGAAGGAATTAATCAAGTAAAAAAGTTTATGAAAATTAATCCTGAGAAAGCCAAAAATATTTATTTCAAAAATATTGTTCGAATGATTTCTTTGGGAGAAAGTCTATAGGATAGGTTCAATAAAAAATATTTAAATATTTTCTTGGGGAAAAATTTTGAAGGATAGGTTCACCAAAAAGTCTAAAGAAAATAAAAAGAGTGCATAAAGAAAAATCCCAAAGGAATTCTTTCAGGAAAAGTGGTCGAGACAAATCTTTCAAAATACACCTTTAAAGCCAAGTGCCCCAAAAAGTTCCTTGAAAGACATCTTACAATAAAAATCATCCCACATAGAGGTTATAAAGGGGTATTTTCCATCATTTAGAGGGAACTTTCCATAGTTAAAGAGAACTTGATAAATGTCTGAAATAAACATAAGTCTGAAGAAAATGTTCTGAAGGAAAAAGGAAGGTGATGGCCCCACAAATGTCAACTTTAAACTATAGAAAATATCCATTGGAGTCAAAAATTATTGGAAAGAACTTGAGGTAAAATATGGAGATAAAAAATGGCAAGATCTCAAGCATTTGGTGCAAGCAAAATAAGTGAATAATAGACAGGTCGATGGTTCGAGTCATTGTTGAAAGTCAATCAAACCAAAGAGCTCCCTTGAAATCAATAAAAATAGGTGTATATAGGATGGATAGTAGTTAGAAATGGTATTATATAACTATCATGATGAGTCTTATGTCCATTTATCAATTCTATGTGTCAGTTTCCCCATTCTAAGTTTCAAACGCTCCTACACGGTTTATGATGTAGGTAGTTACCTATACAAATTTTGGAGGTTTTGTCCCACTTTTTGCCATTATTATGATTGGTTTCAAATTATTAGAATCCTAACATGACATGAATCATATCATCCCTCTTTTATATGCAATTTTAACTAATATTCTCAAGGTGACACATGTTCGAGTGACCTTAGGACTTCCCTTACTTGATTCTTTCCTCAAAAGCTATATATATGCATTCTTTCAGCTCTTTAAGCAACCTTCACTAGTTATTGGGAAAACTCTAGACATATTTATACTTGAAGAAATCTTTGAGAAATATACAAGTGTCATTACCACTCATATGATTTAATATTGAGTAATGAATTAAATCTTGTTGGTCTAGTCTAGTGAAAGATTGTCTTTTATAGATTGTACTATTGATGGTCTACCAATTTGTAGAAAGGAGATTATTGAAAGTCTTTTCTAGTATTATTTTCTAAGTTTAGAGATGTCATATAAGTGGTACATGATTGTATCTTTATTTTTAATCATTCATTCCCTTCCTAATAATCATATACCTTCTTAAATCTAGCATATGAAACATTGATGTAGTAATGAATCTTGAGTTGTGAGTCTTGTGTGAGAAACAACTTGTTTGTCTTTAAGTAGTGGTTTCAGTCAATTAGGAGGACATTATACATTAGTGTATCACCACTTGGTTTCTTATTTGTTTTACTTAACTCTTTTTATTCACAAATTGCTAAGTTAGAGAGATAGATCTTTAAAGGTGCATCAAGGGGATCTAGCCCCTTATCTAGAGATTCATCTTAGTGAAATTATCACCCACAGCAAGAGAGATGTTTCCATTGTGCCACTTAGATGAGATCTGAGCATCTCCTCAAGAATTCAAATACAAGTGACAATAGTAACATCTTCTCAAAGATTGAAAAGGTCTTGTATGCTTAATGCCCCAAATGATGATGGATAATCTATGGATGCCCCCTTGAGGGAGTGGTCAACAAAGAATGGTTAGTGACCGGTCCCTAAAAAGAAGGAAAATTATCAAACCAAAAGGTAAATGGGGTGGAAAATATTTATTTTCCTAAAGGTGGTTATAATCAGTGACACAATGAGCTACCTTGGTTATGCAGCTAGAAAGGATGATTTGCTAAAAAATAGTTAAAATCCTCAATATAATAAGTTAAAAAGATAATGATTTGCCCATAGGAAGTTATAATAATTATCCAAAGGATAAGGTAACAAGAGAATGATTTTCCCAAAGGCATTAATATTCATGGGAAGGAAAATAATGATTTGCCCATAGGTAGTTATAATCATTGTCAGGATGAAAACAATGTTTTTTTAAAAGGTGGTTATAATCATTGATAAAATAAAAACATGCCCCAGTTGAGTGGATAGAAATAATGATTTGCCCAAAGGTGGTTATAATCATTATCACCTAGATTGATTGAAACATGATGATTTACCTAAAGGTGGTTATAATAATTGGTAATGTGGGTGGTATAATATGTTAAATTGGATAATGAGGCTTATATATTGAATCTATACTATAAATATAAAAAATCTACACACTACAATTTTGAATGTCAAAGTTCCCCTGGACCACTTTAGTATCCCCTTGGGACCAATATGACCCTTTGACCCCTAACCAAGCCTAACCCATAGTTGACCAAATGACCTGTCATACCCTTTTACTTACTTTGAACCTTCACCCTCAACCACCAATGGTCAAGATGACTGTCGACTATCACCTTAACCATCGATGGTTAGGGTACACTTCCTTAACCACAAAAATGCAAACCATCTATCTTAATTTTTTAAAATAACTTGTCTAAATATATGTGCAAGCTATTATATACATGAGTTATAATTAGAAGACCTAGTAAACATTTTCTTGTAACTCTCTAGCCAGTGCCTATAGGAAGAGAGGAGTAGGGAGGTGAAATCCATCTATAATTATTTGAAATGTGTGGATTGATAGCCCCTGAGGAAGCTCTTGCTTCTAGGATTTAGCTATCACTAGGCAATCCACTCAACTATCTATTTAACCAACCATTTTATTTAGTGTTATCTTATTTATAGGTCATCCTCTAAATACCAAGAGTATTTATCCA
Organism: Torreya grandis; assembly: GCA_037957365.1. NCBI lineage: Eukaryota > Viridiplantae > Streptophyta > Pinopsida > Cupressales > Taxaceae > Torreya > Torreya grandis. Next base: position 495,369 of record JARHVA010002704.1, on the reverse strand, counting down.
TAATCATCTAAATCAATGCATGCATAACTAAATGGGTTTACTTTCTTCTTCTCCCCTTTCTGAAATATAATCTAAAATTCACTAAAACATTTTGGCACACCTAGTGGGACCTTGAGTCTTTACTTTGGGTTTTGTTCTTTGCATTTGTATTCTCTTCTCTCTATCTATTCTCATTAATAAAAATAAAAGTTATTTTTGGTTTAAAATCAAGTGCATTCATTTCTTGCTTCTAATTTTACCTCACTTTTAATTTAAAGCATAGTAATTTTGTTTCACACACTAAACCAAACCACCTTCATGAATTAAACATCAAACAAACTTGAGACAAGTCTTGATTAGGATTTCATCACCTAGTGGTCACCTTACCCTTTTTGATAATCTTACTTAGAGGTCATTACCAAGGGCAGAGCCAACTCATCTCTCTAGTTGAGTATAAACTTTAGAAATTAGTATATGTTGGTTAAGCACATGACACCCTTATCACTATGATGTGTGAAGAGAGGGGGTAGGCCCCAATACCAAGCCACATATTGATTTCTAATATATCTATTTTTAAACACCTAAAAAACCTAAAACCAACCATATATTTATTCTATAGTACATGATCTACAAGCCAACTTCTATCACACATTCTCATAACTTAACAAATAAGCCAAAAGTGAGATTAAAATTAACCACATGATTTTAGTCTACTCTAGTGTGTGTTGAGTTATTTTGATCATTTTATTATTTTCTCTCTATTTGAGTAGTAATATTATTTGTGTTTTCTTCTTATCCTACTAGCATGGTTCTTACTCATCAACAACAAAGAGACTTAGCAAGTCAGGACCCATCTATAGATTTTCTAGCCTCCTCTACCTCTTCATATATGGAGTATATCTCAGATTTTGAGAGTTATCCTCATCATTCTGATGGTTCTAATGTACCTCAAATACTTTTCCAAGGTGACCCAAATTTTTCTACCTTTTTAGATAATAACCCAATAGTTATGCAACATTATCTTAGCATAGTAGCTCACCATACACCCATTTTGGTATCACCAACCAGTCCACCCAATGGCATGCCAATAAGATTTTTAGGCAACTCTTATATTGCTGATATCACCACCTAATCATTAGCTACTCATGCATCTACCTCATTTGGTAACCCATCTAACATAACCATGCAGAACCAACTAACTTAACCTTCTAGCACCCAAACACCTCCTAGCTTGACTAAAAATTCTTCCAACATAGATATTATCTAACCTTTAACTACCCATACTCAAATTACTATCAGAGTACCCACCACCACCATCACTGCCATTCTTTAGGATACCCCTACTCTACTTTAAAATGTAGTAACACCAAAACCTTATACCCAACCACCTATCACTACCAAGTTTACCACTTATTCCTTACCTTTAACTCAACCACATTTGCCCACTCAACAATACATTCCATCTATCCAACCACTAGTGACCATATATTCATATGTGGATTCAACCCAACCACCTATGACCACTTACCCATATGTGGAAACATCTCAACCTCTAAAAAATTATCAATATGTCATTTAACCCCAACCATAGCATACACCTTACAACCCTTCATGTGCACCACCCCAAACAAAACTAATGAAAATGATCATAGATAATATGGCTACCTTAAATTCATCCATATCTATATCTCATAACATTCTATTATATGACTAGATCTATAATGAGCCCGTCTAACCATTTGTGCCTATCAAGCCATATCCTCCTCAATGGGAACTTCCCAAATTCTCTAATTTTTAGAGTAAGGAGGATCCCTAGTAGTACCTTAGGTAATTTAAGCATTTATGTTATTTGATTTTCTATGATGATGCCCTCCTTCACACTTTTCCTATGTCTCTATTAGGACCAACATTAGATTGGTATAATTCCTTAACCAAGCATTCCATCTTCTCCTTCACCCAATTGGCTCAAACTTTATTAGATCACTTTTTGATAAATATCTGCTAGAAGGTCTCCATAACTAACATCTACTCTATTTGGAAGTTTGATGATGAATCTATTGCCAATTTTATAGCTCATTGGTGAAACCTAATCAACCAACTCTCCTTTTCCTTACCCTAACCTAAATTGATCAAAATCTTTGCTCAAGCATGTACCAAGCACATCTCTTCCACATTAAATGTTAAGAGATTCCAAACTTTTGATAAAGCTTTCACCATGGATATAAAATTAGAGAATAGAGCCATCGACGAAGGAAAACTAGAATTGAAAAATAAGAACTCTACCTACAAAACTAATGTGGCTTCCTCCTCTAAATTGAGAAACCAAACTAACACGAGGACCAAAATCAAGGTCACTATGAACATGATATTCCTTAAATCCACTTCTCCATTATCTACCAACAAACCAAGTTCCTATGGTTCCTCAAAGTAGAACATGAGAAACCAAAATTGAAACACCTAGAAGCAATTTACTCCACTTGGAGAATCCTATACTTCAATCTTGGAGAATATATTGAAATCTAATATCATATAGCTTCCTCATATCAAACCACCTCAATAATTTAATTATTCTTATCATGTACCTAGTTGATATAATGAAAATGATCTATGTGCCTTCCATTGAATAGTAGGGCATAACATTAGTAGGTGTAACACCTTCAATAACATTATCCAATATCTCATTGAAAAGGGTGACCTTGTGTTGGATAACCCTAATGCACCTCAAAACCAAGCCCTTGAAATATTTAGGAAACCTTTTCCAAATCATGCACCTAGTAAGAATGAGATAAATATGGTTGAGTGCTCTCACAATGCCCATACTATTAACTTGGTTCTTGGTATGCTCGTTACTAAGGAACCTACCACCTAACTTATATGTTCCTCACTCTCTCTACTTATTGAGGTAGTGGAGTTACCTTCTCCTCTTTTGGAGACCCAAACCAAGGAAGTACCTCTTTTTTCTCCACTTATTGATTTATTAGAGCCATCAACCCCTCCTTTGACTAACATACTAGAGCACACACCCATCTTACCTTCTCCTTTAACCATTGAGCAACTTACTACCCCTTTAGAGATCCTTCTCAAAGAGGAATCCCCCATGTTTACACCTCTTATAGAGGAGTCACCCAATCAAACCTTTCATACTTTTATTGAGGAAAAATATGAGGTTACCACCCCTGTATATCAACCTATGGGTTTATCTTTTAGGTCCGTTATCTAGGGAATAAAACTAGCCTACAAACCATTCCTAGGTTATCACATAAATTGGAATTTGCTGACATGGATTGAGCCACCTTCTAAAAATAATTAGGGATACCTTATATCACCAAGTAATAACCTCCAACCACACCTTTAATAGACTAACCCACCACTACTATTATCCAAACCCCTATCTCACCAACCAAACTGATGAAGGCTTCTACAAACCCAACAATTCCTTAGACATCCACGGCACCTAAACCCCAAGTGACCAAATCATCTTCTCCAAAAAGACTATCCAAGCCCACCAAGAACCTTGTCACCTTCCCTATATAGAGTCTTACTCACCCATCTGTAAAATTAGAACTTACCTCACCAAACCCAATAACCAAGTGCCAACCTAAATCAACCAAGGAAGTAAATCTAGAAAAACACTAGAGGACCAAACTCCTACCTCCCTCAACCTTGCCTTGTATCTTAGGGTCTCATCCTTATATTTTGTGTAAGAATCTAGTTGTTCTAACTAAGACCCAACTATCACTATTCATTACACCATCACACTTGCTTTCAGACACACCTATCTTCACTAAACCAACAATGACCAAGCTACCTACCTTTAAACCTCCCTACCTCCACTTTATCAACCTATGCCTTATCAAAATCAAAACCACCAACCAAACACACTACCTTATCCAAACCTTCCATCACCAAACCCACTCTTAAAAGGACTTCCACCTTACCAACCAAGACCAAAACCCCTTAACCCTCTCCACCTTTATTTGAGTCCTACTCTTCCATTTTCTAAAGGTTACTACTAGCTTCTTGCTTGACTTTACCCCCTATCAGGTCGTTTGACCCTCTTGGTTCAGAGCCCATTTGTTATAATGACCAACACATGTGATCTTATCATAGGAAACTAGGCCATGACACAAATAACTACAAATCTCTCCAAACCATTATTAATCATCTATATGCTAAGGATGATCTATTAACAGATGAACTTCCCATAAGCCCATTACCAATCCAACAAACAACAACCATTAGCCAAAACCTACCTATTCCTCCACTCTTACCTCATAGTGATGAAGAACCAAAAAAATCCCCTACATTAATTCCTCCCTCTATCCATACCATTCATGTGGTCACAAGAGCACAATAGAAGGATAAATAGAAGGCCAAAATGTTCATCCTGTGGGCATACCCATCTTCTATCTCCTAACCAAACCCTACCCAAACACCTTCACCTTCACCCAAACCCAAGGTATCTATCTTAGGTATTTCCCAATCTAAACCCTCAAAGTCCATAAACAGAGTGGTTCTCAAATAGCTTCACCAAACCCTGGTAAAGATGAGCTTATATGAGTTGATTACCACTTCACCTCATCATTGCCAAGAAATGATTGAGGCATTGTAATTAGTAGAGGTTCAACCTGAATACCTTCAACCTCTGACAAAATTTATCAATGCTCTCAAAATTTCCAACCTTATCACCTTTAATGATTAAAAAATACCTTCTATCCATTTACATGACCTAGATACCCCTCTATTTATTACTACTTACATCAATCAAACCCATATCAAATGGATCATGATTGATGGGGGAGCTAGTATTAATATCATATCATCCCATGCCTATAACTAAATCAACCTTATAGATAATTTCATGTCTAAAACCTTAGCCATATTTTGGTCCTTTAATGACACCATGACCACTACCCTAGGAATAATTATCTTTTATATCCATGTAGGACCTCACATGTTCCCTGAACTCTTATATGTAGTGGAAGGTGAATTTCAATACAATGTTTTGCTAGGACAACCTTGTATCTGCTCTATGGGTTTCATCCCCTTTATCCTACAATATTACATTAAATTTTATCATGAAGGATAGGTCATCACCATCCAAACTGACCTCAAGTCCCTTCTCAACATATAACATGACCTATTGACCCAATGATGTCCTCCTAACCCTATGTAACACACCTTCCTTAACGAAGGACAAGACCTCCACCATGAAAGAGGAAGCCTTACCTCCCTCTACTAGTGAGGCATCCACTAGATCATCCATACCCTCCAATTAGATTCCCACCTTAGACCCTTTAGAATTGACATTTCACTTCCTTTCACTAGGGGAATATCACCTTTTATCCCTTGACACCTTCACTTCTCCTCACACATATGGGAAACTTAATAACCACCCATGATATGAACACAATATCAAAACCATTATTCCTTTTGGACCTCCCCATTGTAAAACTCATTTCATCTATGAGGGACTCAATAAACCCATTGGTTCTTCCACCACCTCTCTTTTACCTCGACCATTCACCTCTGGCTTTTTCTACCTAAAAAATTCATTTTTTTCTAAAACATACCTTTATATGCATGCTTGGAAATGATTTGGTCTTGGATGATATGAGTATGGCCCACATAAGTTGATTTTTATTGAGAATAGAAATCCTCATGAGAAACATGGCCTTGATTTCATCCTACCCAACAAGAAGATAGCCAAACCACCTACCACCACCATTATTGAGGAAGACACCCCTTCTTCACCAACCTCTCCTCTACTTTCATGTGAGGATGATGACATCATCCCACCTAACATTTTTTTCATCAACATGATCAACCTTAGACCCATGACTTATCAAAAATAAGGGGAAATCATAACCATCCCTTTGAACCATCTTGAGATGATAGAAGATGACTCCCCTACCATTAACATTGTTCAGTGCTAGGATGATGATTCCATTATCACCTACCTTAGTTCCCTAGATTATTCATCCATAAATCCTTTCATCCAAAAAATTTGACCATGTTGAATGAATCCACCATGGATATAAACTTTGGTACTCTGGATAACCCCCATGTTATCAAAATTAGCCAATCACTGAATATTAAGGAAATTTAGGATTTATCCTCTTTCCTCCAAGATCATAGCATAACATTTTATTGGTCTTATAGTGACATGCTTGGAATTGACCCCACCATTGCTACCCATAACATAGTCACCAATCATGATGCAAAGCTCATCAAATATAAAATTTGATGCATGTATCTTATATAGCCCTTCTCATCAAAGAAGAGCTTCATCATCTTCTATCTATCAATTTCATTAAACCCATTGACTATCCCCAATGGGTCTTGAATATAATGACTATCACCAATGCCATAAGGGGACTATGCATTTGTGTGTAATTTCATGACCTCAACCTCACTTACCCCAAGGATGACTTTCCTCTACTAAGCATCGACCAACTAGTTGATCCTATAGTCAAACACAAGATATTATCTCTCATGGATGGATTACTAGGTTATAATCAAATCCTAATTTCCCTTGAAGATCAACACAATACTTCCTTTACCACCCTATGGGGAACCTTATACTATCAAGTCATGTCTTTTGGATTATAGAATGCTGGTGCAACCTACCAACATGTCATGACTTACATCTTCTATGACCTTATCCAAAATATTATAGAGGACTATGTGGATGACCTTCTTAGAAAATCCAAACTTTTAAAGGATCATTTGGCCATTCTCAAGATCATCTTTGAGTAGCTTATCCATTACCATGTCCACCTAAAACCTAAGAAGTGCATTTTTTTGGTCTTTTCAAGAAATATTCTTAGTTTTATTATCTCCCTTCATAAAATCAAAGTAGATCCTAAGTAAATCAAATCCAACCTTGACATGCTTCCTCCCATCAACCTTAAGCAACTCTAGATTTTATAGGGGAAGCTTCAATCCATCCATCATTTCAACTCCTAGATTTTGGATCGATTCCAATCCTTCTACCACCTCCTAAAGAAGGATGTCTCTTTTAGGTGTAATAGTGACTATCAAAAGGAATTTAATTCACTCAAAAAGTGACTTTGTCTCCACCTATCCTCACCCATCCCAAGGATGATAAACCTTTCTACCTTTATATCTCCACCATCGATGACTCCTTAGGGGAAATTCTTGTTCATCAAGATGAAAACCATAGAGAGTAAATTATCTACTACACTAGTCACATCCTTATAGAATACAAGATTTGGTATACCCATACTGAGAAGTTTTACTTATCTTTAGTCTTCATGGCCACCAAGCTTCACCACTACCTTCTTAACCATAAAATGTATGTCATAACCAATACTGACCTAGTCAAGTATATGCACTCCAATCCATACCAAAATCAATGTATGTCCAAGTGTCTCATGCTATTAATGGATTTTGACCTTGAGTTCCTTTAGAAAAAGTCAATTAAATGGTAAGTCATTACTGACTAATTAGCTAAAACACCATTAGAAAACAACCAACCTCCTCCTCCTCTCGATTTCCTTGATGAGTCCATCGTAACCCTCTCTTAGGTAGACTTTACCTATCAAGTCACCATGTTATTTGATGGATCAAAATGTCAATGTGGTGGGGGAAATAGTATCATCCTTATCCTCTTTGATGGTGAACCTCTTCCTTTGTCATTTAAGCTTGATTTTGAATGTACCAACAATATATCTAAGTATGAATCCCTAGTCATAGACCTTCAAATTACCTTAGCCCTAGGACTCAAAATAATTAATGTATTTGGTGACTCCTAAATTATGATCAATTAAATAAATGGCTCTTACCAGTGTAAAAATGATGTTTTGAAATAATACAAACAACTAGTTGATAAACTCTTAGCATCATTTGAACACTACTATATCTAGT
>JARHVA010002704.1:415000-482500 GCA_037957365.1 Torreya grandis | reverse complement strand
AACCAATCCACATTATGTGCACCTCCCCTTGCATATGAAGCATCAGTCACCTCTCCATCACATAAAACTAACTGGGAACTAATTTTTACATGTATCATACCCATGGTAATCCCACTGGCCTCAACACCCAGATGTGATCATAGGCTTAACAGTGTAGAACTAGGATAAAACTAATACCCAGACTCTTATGGACCCTAAACCCCCATAGCTCCCTATTTATCTACACCAAGAGTATAGGTACCTAGCTGAATATAGTCCTCCCTAGTAGCAGGTCAACTAGCACCCCTAGTAGTAAATATGGGAACCTCCCACTACTAAAGTTGGGAAGAGTAAAGCATTAGATGACCATCATAAGCATCACCATGAGTCTCCTCTCACTTGGAGCCCTCTGATACAATGTGTTATAGCTAAACCCCAAGCATTCCATTTGACTTGATCACTATCATCTCTATACAATATCTCAATGTGATCCTACCACTCCTATCACTCTATATGATAGATTAGATCACCCTAAAGAGGAAGCTATGTGATCCTATGTACATCATCAGGCAAGATCATCATCTCATCAATTAATAGTAAGAAGGCATTCATAGCTGGATCCCATCTTTTAATGAAATATATGATCACGGATGTATCCTGAGGCACATGCTATTAATGCATCATCACTCCCAGCCCAACCTCCTCCATATGAGCCTAGTTAACTAAGTTCATCCCTTGGTACATCTCAATGAATATGTATAATACTTTATCGTGCATCTGTATCTATTCTTAGGCCTGTATGAATTCATTAACACATAACTTAGTCACCTATACTATCCTCTAGCTTCAACTACCCTTAAATTATTTGACTATCACCCCACTAACATTTACCTATTTTTATACCCATTACTTTTTTCTATCATCTATAAACATTTTACTAACCCACCTAGCCTCAACCATATACAAATCTAACACTATCTCTCACCTAATCTAACTCCAAAAACTTCTATAATTTACATAAAAATTAGATGAGTTGATTGCCAATGGTCATGGTGGCTGATGATGGTCAGGTATCCTTATCTTTATAGGTATCAACCATCAATGGTCAAGTCTTACCATCAATGGTCACTATGGTTATTTCACTAGAAGAACACCAAAAACCCTAACTACCCTAGCAAATTCCAAATACCTATAATATTTCCTAACATCTAACCTAATACCTACCCTTACCCCAACTCACCTACCCCACCCTATCAAATTATTATTTCACCTAAAAATTTATCCCAATAGCATAAAAATCCTAACTAGAGCATAGCCATTCAAACCCAAGCATTCAAACCTAACCTACCCTCAAGCCTTAATGTAATTAAAAAATCAAGCTAAGCTACCAATTTTAAAGTGCCCCTTACCTAATTTTATGACCACCATCAAGGAGTAAGCCATAGACCTTCCCATCCACATCTACACCCCTATGCTCCTTACATCCTTACTAGTTAATTATGTCTTCTCATTCACACCAACTTAATAGGTCCACCTCAAGAGTCACCATTAGCTATATTTTCACCTAAAATCACCAATTAATAGAGCTCCATATTCAAAAGTGTGAGTGAAATAATATTCACTTTTACTTTTAACCACTAGACTTTTAAGGTTTTCACCCTAATCATCGATGGTCAGGGTGACCGTCGATAGTCACCCTTGAGTACCCTGACCATTGATGATCATGAAGCTCACCTATAAGCAGCCCTATTTTCTTAGCATAACCAAATCATTTAACCACCCATGGAGACTACCTTCTCCACCCACCCTGACCACCTTGTCACCTTTACATTGGTTTTTTTTGGCCCAAATAACACATGTTTATGATGACTCTTTCCTGGTCCTTTGACTATAATGACAAAATTTCTATGTTGACCACTTTTAAAACTTGTACCACATCATGCTTACCCAACTTGCTTGTGTCTTCTCAAGATCACTTCCTACCTTAGATACCCATGACACTTGACCCATTTGTGTTGTTTTGGGATAACTTCCTACCTTGGATAACCATCAAAACACAAAAATTGCTTAAAAGACTTGCATTTATGAGCATACCCAGCCACCACACCTAATTACAGTCATGCAATCCACTTGTCACTTATACTTTAAACAACTATGGTACCCTAGTCTATGCACGATCTTGGTTATTTCACTTTTTGTCACACTTTATGCTCCTATTTGTGCTTTAGTACCCAACCTATCACCCACCTTTATGATGTCTACCATCATCATCACCTTTATCCACCTTATCAAACCCATAGTCAATTTTATTTTAACTCATTGATTCTTATTTTGAGGGGGAACACCTTCTCCCATACTTAAGGTAGTTAGACCTTCAACTAGTAATTCATTTTTGTTTTATAAATTATTGATTTTAAGCTATATAACAAAAAGGGGAAAAATGTAGACACCAAAAATTTTCACATCATGATTTCAAATGTTGAGGTTCCCCTAGACCACCTTAGGACCCCCTTGGGACCAATTTGACCCTTAGACCCTTAACCAAGCCTAACCTATAGTCAGTTTGACCAAATGACCTAACCTACCATTTTACCTACTTTGACCCTTCACCCTTGACCACCGATGGTCAAGATGACCACCGATGGTAACCTTGACCATCGACAGTTGGGGTACACTTCCTTAACCACCAACATGCAAACCATCCACCTTCATTTTCTAAAAATGACTTGTCTAAATCCATGTGTGAGCTATTGCATGTGTGATTTATAATTAGAATACCTAGTTAACATCTTGTTAAAACTCTCTAGTTGGTGCCTATAAGAAGAGAGGATTAGGGAGGTGAAATTCATCTATAATTTTTATCAAGATCTTGTGCATCCAAAGTTACATTTTTTTATAGGTCAATCATCATTATCAATCCAGTGATCCATCCATCATGTCAGAGAGCCAACTTGTCATTGTCACTCCACCAAATCATCAAGTCTTGTTACTCTACCAAAATCATGTCAAAACCCATCGAGTTAACCACCTAAATCACCCACCTAATCAACTTTATATGAGATAAGTATTTATTTCTTAGTATTCAATTACTTTATTTGATTTTTGCACTTAACCTAACACTAAATCATCTTTTATAATTCAAATTTATAATCCCATCAATATGACCATTTACCAACCTTGATATATACACAATAACCATCGATGGTTGTCTCAACTACTGATAGTCTATCCAATCACTAATAGTCACCCTAACCATCAATGGTCACCTTAACCACCAATTATCATCCCAACTGTCAATGGTCACTATGGTAGGAAATAAAAATAAATTATTTCCACCTACCTACCTCAGCCTAATATAATTTTTTGTTTCTTTGCCTATTCACACATCCCTACCTAATTTTTTAAAATAGACCTAAGTCATTTAGCATTAGTATTGACTTACTTATCACTATATTAGTCATTTCTAGTCTATTTATTTAACAAGCATTTCTATGTTCAATTTTAGTATCTTTTGATTATTGATGCAAGTACTTTCTATTCTATTTATAAACTTAATTATTTAAAATGTGTGGATTGATAGACTTGAGGAAGCTCTTACTTTTGGGATCTAGCTAGCACTAAGAAATCCATTCAGCTATCTATCTAACCAACCATTTTATTTAGTGTTGTCTTATTTTTAGGTCATTCTCCCAAGCGAAAGAGGAGTTCTCCACAATAATCTAGTTTAATGTGCACACAATGAAATGTTTTTTTAACCATACTCATATTTAGTTTCTTCTTCTTCCCTTTTTGAAATATAAGTTAAAATTCATTGAAACACATACTCATAGAGTAAGAGTAATCTGTAACAGAGGAGAAAGATGATTTGGGAAACTTGCTAGTATGGAGATTCACATCTTAAATATCAAGGATTAAAATTAATTCATGATTTAATTACTCTATTTATGGGATATGATTTGGATAGATCAAGAATTTTTTAGGGTCCTAAGAGAAGTACCATGACCTCATTCCTTGTAAGATTTCCTAAGCTAGCTTTTTCTATAACATGTGATGGTATGCATTATGATATAAAAAACCATAATACCGTAGATGAAATATGCATAACGACTAACACATGATCTATTAAACAAGTGAAAACAATACACCAATGATAAAAACCATGATGACAATGTACAAGTATGAATATGGATGTACTTAAGCCTAATGCACAAGGAATCACCCAATTAATGTAGATTTACTAAGTCAAGACACAAAAATGAAATAAAATAAATAGACAAACAAATAAACAAATAGAAAGACAAAACACTAAGAAATAAAAGGAACAAAAAAAATGAGAACAAAAGGAAACAAACACATCAATAGTTGATCATAATGTTAGTGAAAATAACATGACACAAATAAAAGAAAAAAGAATTCCCCTAGGCTATACAATATAATGGAACAAACCAAATGGGGGAATATAAGAAAAAGAAGAGGTATTTAAGCTAACTCCATATGCACTAGGAAAGTGGGTGCTACCTACATAGTTCCATGGACATAAGATCTAACACAAACTCTAGGAAAAATGTAATTCTCTTAGGATATGGGGTAGAAGAAAATGATGAGAAATAAACCAAGATAATGTTGTAGAAGAATATTGGAATGGTCTCATAAAATGTTGAGAGCATGAGATGAAGCCTAGTGGTCATTAATGTATCAAAATTGAATACATAATGTACAATATGAAACCTAAAAAAATAATGAGAGCATAAGGCTTAGGGGCCAACAAGAATTGGAAAACTAAAGGACAAGGGGTTTCTTGTGAATTATCTAGGGGTCCCAAATATTAAGGCAAAGAAGTGGTTGAGTTGGTGATTTTTATGATTTTATAGATCAATTTCCAATGTTTTTGGATTTTTCCAATAATCTCAACTTCATTTAAAAATGATGAGATAGTAAATGGTCTAACTCATAAAATGGCAATAGCATTCAAACTTGAAATTGCTCACAAATGGTGAGAGCATGGCTAAGGGGTGATTGAGTTAATCTCAATGTGAATCAAGTGTTATCTACATGGTGCCATTGGGAACTCAAGTCATTATATTTTTGCCTTACAATGGAGGAATCTAACTAGGTATCAACAAGTTCTAAAATTAGGCAAATCGCATAGCATGTCATAAGAATGACAAGGTTGGACTTCAAGGCATGATAAAGATGTTCATAATTTTTCCATAGGTAGTTATAATTATGAAATAATAACATAGGTAAAGGATAATAATTTGCCCAAAGGAAGTTATAATTGGTATCATAGAGTGAAACATTGATTTTCTAAAAGGTGGTTATAATCAAGAACACTCAAAATGAAATGAAATAAGGAATGAAGGATGTAATTGCCAAACTACTATCAAATTATTCCAAACTACTCTTTCTATATATAATAATGAATCAACTATTGAAACTTGATCTTAATCCCCTTATTAAAGGTAGCTAAATAACTAATGGAATGGAACCAAGGTCAAAGGGATTGGGAGGGAGGGTAAAAAAACTTTGGTCAATAAGGAAGGTATGGAAAAATTATATAGGGAATAGTATAAAGAATATCACAATATTATAGTATAATGGTAACGAGCCTCATAGACAATACTTTAGGCCTCTCACATGAAGTAACGTTTGATGTGTATGATGTTCATTGGCTCATTAAGTTCATTTGTATCTAGTGTAGAGAGCCTATATGCCTTAGAGCTGTAATTTGCAATAATTATGTATGGGCATATCTAATTGGGTTTAAACTCATCCTTCTTCTTATTCATGGTTTTATTTTGGTTTTATTTGAGAACAAGATCACCAAGTTTGAACTCTCTATGTTTCACCTGTAGGTTACAATGGCCACAGAGTCTATTTTGGTATACTTTAAAGCTCTTAATAATATCCATTCATTTTTCATCAAGTAAATTATAGCTCTTAAAAGTGAGATACTCAATAATATTCATCATCTAAGACATGCTTCAATGAGATATGTAGAGAAGGTAACTCAACCTCAATGGGAAAAATAGCCTCATTACTATAAACTAGGGAATATGGATTGGCTCTTGTGTGAGTATGGTAATTAGTGTGATATGCCTAGTGGGCACAAAAAAATTTAGGTTCTAATCACATCCAACATCATTGAAAATATTTTTAAGGATGTTGGAAATGGTTTTGTTGGATGCTTCTACCTAGCCATTACCTTGTGGGTATTATGCAGTAGAAAAATGTTGAGTGCTATTGTACTTGGCACATAATGTTTTGACATCCTTATTCTTAAATGACCCACCATTATCAGATATAATGTTAGATGGGATACCATAGTGGAAAATGAGATAATTGAAAATGAAATTGAAAATCTATTTTGCAGTCATGTAAGTGAGGGGTGTAGCTTCAACCCACTTAGTGAAATATTCGGTAGTAGTAAGGATGTATTTATGGCCATCATATAAGGTTGGGTTAATATTAATAATGAGATAGAGTCCCCATGTTGAAAACTACCATGGAGTAAGAATTGGTTTTAATGTTTTAGCCAGGGTATGAATCAAATTGACATGTCATTGACATTTGCCACACTTTTTAACATAAGTAGTTGCATTTGCATCCATAGTTAGCCAATAATAACTAGTACATAGGAGATTTTTTTATAGGATAGACCCACTAGTATGGGCTCCATATAATCCTTCATGATATTATTGTAACACTAATTTTTCATCTAAAATTTTTGAATAATGAAGTAGAGTTCTATCAAAGCTATGGTGGTAAAGGGTTGGGACTAATAAGGTATAACATGGGACTTGGTGGGTAAAGATCTTTTATTGTGTACATGATAAGTCTAGTGGCATAATATGGTCATGAAGGTAACTAAATATATATGAATACCATATAGTGTTGGGACCAAAAATATCACAAATCATTGTGATGGTTGAAGGTTCATGAGCTAATGCTAGAAGATTTTCAATGAGGAATTGATATTATTTTGCCTTGTCAGTGTGATAGATCAAAGATCCAATGGTGTCCATGGCATCCATTTTTATATTATTATCCATTTTTATGTGTTCAAATTATATTTTTATGATCTTATATTTAAGAGTGTTGATCATAGACTTGTATGGCACCAACTAGTCATCTTTAGTTTGAAAGTGGTCTGTAACATGATCGATGATTAACTAAGAATCAACATAAATTGTTAGATGTTGAATATTACATTATATTAATTTTAAAATACTTATAATGAGTGATTCATATTTGACCATGTTTTTAGTATAAGTAAAGATGATATATAATGATTTAGGGATAATATCCCCTTTTAGTGTATAAAAAATAGACCTACCCCTAATCTATGTGATGTGAATGATCTATCAGAATACAACTTCCAGTGATGCTCCTCAAAAGGTGTTTTAATGATGGTCATGATGGATACATATAGAAATTAAAAAGTGAGGATTTTGACATATGTAATGGGAGTTTCAAAAAGCTAATCTATAATTATTTTTCCCTTGATATCTTTCTAGTCTATATACTCTATCTCGAACTCACTCAGAAGCATGATCCATTTAGCCATGGGTCCTTGTAAAGTGTAGTATTATAAAATGTCCAAATTATTATTTTGAGTGTGGCTTATGATACCCTATCTATAGGTCATTATTGCATTCTCTTGAGACCCTTCTAAACACCATTTTTCTCATTGCCAGTCATCTAAAACCTTTTAAATGATCATTTCACCTTAGCCAGATAGTATTCCTCATGTCAAACCTATTCCCCTAGGTCCCAAGCCTATAGTATAAGAGCACCCCATTTGGGATATATCACACAATAGAAAAGTTTCCCATTTTTAGTGCTCCTATTCATTTGTACTTTGATCCCCAATGGTCATTTTCATCTTGTCTTTATCCTTAATTAGGTCAACTTAGCACGAATACATCTGACCCATAACCAATTATTCCCTATAAAATCCCACTCAAATATAATTTACAAGGGAGGTGACAAATCACTAATCCAAACTTCCCTATTCTTTGCACATAGTCACCAAACCTAGCTGAAAACATACTCAAATCCTCATACCAATCCCTAGCCACCTCAAACACTATCAATTTGGCATTTGTATCTGTATTAAACTATTACACAAAACACATTAGGTGGGAGAAATACATATGGATTTATCCCTCTTTGGAGTATTGGTATGTAGGTAGCATTTACACACAAATGGTGTGGATTGTATGTTCAATACATATTTCACACTAACCCCCCTTCTTTCTCAAATGACTCAAATATCATTTTATCAAGCATGATGGAGTGTTGGGGTTTAAAGAAAAAATCATATCCATAGTGAGTCTCATTGATATCTAATCCTTAATTTTTCACAAGCACACTTATATAGGCACAATGCAACTACCCAAAAAAAATTAGGTCTTTACGATCATTCTAGACAATAGCATTAGGAATAGATAACAACTCTAGACACCAAAGCACCCACTTTTTGGTGATCCTATCCTTTCACCAAATGAAAGATATATTTAGGTTTACAACAGCTTCCTAGTCTTGCATAGCTATTTTCAACATTTGTATCAACTATCTTAGTCTATTTTCCAGGTAAGTTAAATTTATTCTTATTATTGTTATTTTAGAAAGGTGAAAAAGATAAACAATTTCACAAATTAGGACTGTATTTATTGTTATATTTTGTACTGATTTATTAATTCAAGCCCTTTAATAAAATAGGAATACAAATCCATTATTCCCAAAGAATTCAAATCATTTGGTGAACCCGACTTACTTCATTTGTGCACAAAAAAACCTAAAAACCTTCAGGAAAATTCCTTATTGATTTTTTAGCAATATGTTTCTGATTTTTTTTATTAAATCATATTTCACATAAAATAAAAAATGGGTCTCACTTATTTAAAAAAAATATTGAAAACAATAAGGAGTCCATACTCGATCATATCATGTATATTATTGATGAAGTGTACTAAATGTTAATGCAAAGCTTCATTCTTTCCCTTTCATGTTTACTTTTTATAATATGGGATGATATTAAAAAAGTTATTTCTAAACATGTTAAGATCCCTTTCCTTCAAAGAAATGTTTACTTCTCTTTAATACAAGGTTTCGTTATTTATTTTACATACTCTCTCTCTCTCTCTTTCAAGCAGAATAATTTTCAACTCTATCTTGCTAAACATGTTATAAATGTCATGTTACAAGTTAATTTATTTTATACATTAGTGCAAAGTTCCATGATCTCTATCCCTTATTTTCTATCTCTCATGTGGAATGTTCTGTATAATCATATTGATGTACAACTTAAAACTCCAATTACATACATTTCATCCCACTTACATGGTTTCTACCTAGATGTATATAACTCTTTGGATACTTTTGAGTATCTCCCTTTCACTACTAGACATAAAAAAAACACTAGCAATTTTATCTATTCCTCCTCCCTTCAAACTTGGTTCACCTAGCTCTTATCCCACACTTACTACTAGCTCTATGCCTATAGTAGATCATGTGGTACATGCTATCACCCAATTTTATGAAAATAGGAAGGTTGATTACACCCATGGCTATAGCTTGGTCACTCTGCTTAGCACCCCTTCTAATATAATTTTAGTTCACAAACTCTTTCAATGATCAAATTCTTATAAATTTGTGTTGTATGCAACCCTTCATAATACTAGAGTTCTTATTTCCGCTAAACCAACTTATGTTGCATCTATCCTTTATACAATACAATGGATTGAAGAACATATTTTCTTTGAGAAAGAAGATTTACCCCCATTCTACATCATTAAACAAAATCTACCCCTATATATTCAATTAAGAATTAATGATGTAGGGGTAAAAAGAGTGATAGTTGATAATGGTTCAAGACTCAACATTTTCAACATTTCTTGTCTTAAACATCTTAATATATAACCCATAGATCTAGACCATTCCAACATGAACATCAAAGGTTTTGACAACATTTCATGGAAATTCATGGGTTAAATAACACTCAATCTTACTTTAGGACCTAAAACATTGCCAACTACTTTCCGAGTCATGCTAAATGACCTATATTATAATTTATTACTTGGCCAACCTTGGATTCATGATATGCATGTAGTTCCTTCCACACTCCATACTTGTCTAAAATTTAGTCATAAAGGCTACATCTACATGTGCCCAATCAACAATGAACCTTTTAAATACTACTAGGTTGTTGAATCTCCACAAAATTACATTTCATACTTTAATCCTTGTAATATACCTAAACAACCCACTACTCATAGTGTACCTTTAGACCATATAACACATCAAAAGCTTCCAATTTATATAATAGCATCAGTACTAAATCACCAATTTACCTCTCCTTTTGCACTTAAATGTCTTCATAAGATGAGATATCATGGTAAAGGTATTGGAAAGTATGAACAAATAATCATCAATCCTATTGAGGCATCCACACAACATGAAAAGTAAGGACTAGGATATCAGCTTACCCTTTTTCATGATAAACCTTCTTCTACTGCTTCAAAACATATAATGTTTTGTCCACCGATTACACCTATAGCCCATACATTTAATCATGTTTCTACATTATCATTGGTCTATCTTGATCTCGCTGATGATATAGTTTCACTAGATATGTTCACATTAGATGAATTCTCTAATGATGAATCCCTCCTATAGGTTTTTGAAGCATATGAGGACCTTCCATCTTTCTATCATAAAAAAAAGATTTCCTTATCACATAAATGCCCATGTTTACTTCAGAGAAAATTTAGATTCTCCCCAAGACATACCAACTAATTTAGATGATACTATTCCTACAACCCCATACACATTAGATCATTACACATTGCTTAACGAGGAAATAGTTTATTTTAATTTTAAAACTAATCATGATCCCCACATTGTCTTGTTAGGCATTACCTTATAAAAGGAAGAGGACACAAATATTCATCAAACTTTGATATATTTTCCAAAACTCTTTACTTGATCTTACTTAGATATGATAGGAATTGATACATCTATATCATTCCATCAGATTCCATTATAACCTGATGTTAAAATAGTTAAGGAAATTTTTCTCAAAATGCATTATAAGGTGGCTCTCCTAGTCAAAGATGAGATCCAATTCCTCTTAGATGTTAGCTTCATTATACTAGTAGCACACCTTGAATGGATTTATAATATAGTCCCTATGATTAAACCCAATGAAAAAATTTGGTGTTGTTTCAATTCTCAAGATTTAAATAACACATGCCCAAAAGATGATTTCCCCTTGCCTAATGTTGACATGATCATAGATTTCATAGCTGGGTATGAAATGTTATCATTCATGGATGGATTTATAGGATACAACCAAATCAAAATCACTGAAGAAGATCAAGATAAAACATATTTTACAACACCTTGGGGTACATTTTATTACATTGTCATGCCTTTTAGATTAAAAAATGCTAGAGCCACATATCAGTGTACTATGATGCATATCTTTCATGACTTGATTCACCACACCATTGAGGATTATGTTGATTATTTATTATCTAACTCCAAACAAAAAAAACATCATGCCATCAATTTATGATAGATTTTTCAAAGACTCAAGCAATATAATGTTTGATTAAACCCCAAAAAAATGTGTGTTTGGAGTTCCATCAGAAAAACTCTTAGGTTACATTATTTCTTAATGTGGAATAGAGGTTAAACCTAAGAAATTTAAATAAATTATCGACATGCCACCTCACATAAACTTAAAACAAATTTTATCCTTATAAGGAAAGATCCAAGAAACTCACCATTTTGTGGCTTAACTTGCTAATAAGACTTAGTCATTCACTCGATTATTAAATAAAGATACAAAGTTTATTTGGGACCAAGCCTATCAAGAAATATTGGATATAATCAAGTAATATCTTCTTAATCCACATGCTCTAATAACACCTATACCTAATAGGCCTCTCCTACTATATATCTCAATAATAGATCATGTATTAGGAACACTCTTAACACAACATGATGATCAACATACCAAGTGAGTAGTTTATTACATCAGTTGCACATTAGTTGATTACAAAAAAAAAAATCTATGATGGAAAAATAATGTCTAACATTATTTTTTGTGACACAAAAACTTTGGCATTACATGATCAATAATAAGACTCAAGTTATCAAAAAAAGTAGATCCCTTAAAGTTTCTAATGGAAAATCCACATCTCTCTAGTTGCATCATAAAATGGGTCATGTTATTAACAAAATTTGACTTAAAGATAGTTCTATAAAAATCAATAAAGGGCCAAATCATTATAGATCATTTTGTATTTGTACCAATATTGGAAATTAATCCTATGAGTGATACATTTATAAATGATTTTACTACCTGTTATACTCAATTTGACATGTAGACCATGTTCTTTGATGGTTCTTGATGTGCATCTAATGTAGGGGAAGGCATTTTCTTTATCGACCCTTCTGATCACACAATTCATATTACATATCGATTAAGCTTCTCATACACCAAAAACACCATAGAATATGAGGCACTTATTTTAGGTTTCTTTGCCACCCAATCCCTCTAAATTATATCTATTCAAGTCTTTGATGATTCCTAACTTGTGGTCAACCAAGCCAATGATGTCTATTAGAAAAAAACAGAACATCTTATCCCATACCAGAACATGGTACAATGTTTATCATCAAAATTCAACTACTTTTATATAGAAAGTATACCAAGAAAACACAACTGACACATAGATGCAATGTCAAGTGTCGTACCTATGATTCTTATCAACATCAATGATGATCAAGATATTTTCATAATTAAATGATTATAAATGACACTAGTATCCAACATGGATTTGATTGCCCTTTCCATCTTAACCACTACATGTAGTTTTGTAACTCTAGATTGGTTCTCTAATATCTATAACTTTTTAATTAAATCTATTACACTAGACACTTTCTCATTAAATGACAAATGCAAGTTATACAAACAAGCACTCCATCATGTAATCATTGGTAGAGAATTTTTTAAATGATCCTTCAATGAATAATTGCTTTGATGCTTGAATTTATTAGAATCTAAAATTATTCTTACATAGATACATAATAATGAGTGTGGTGGTCACTTTAGTAGAAAGGCCATGTCACATAAATTTCTTTAACAGGGATACTACTGGCCCACTATGGAAGATAAATGTTCACAATATGCAAAATTATGTGATAAATTTCAATGACAAAGTAACCTACAACATACACCATAAAAACAATTGTAGCTTATTGTCTCTCCATGGCCATTTATGTTATGGGGATTTTATCTTATTTGAAATATTGACCTTGAGTCAATAGATGGACATAAGTTCATCATCATAGCTATATAATACTTTATCAAGTGGGTAGAAGCCATTATACTTCAATCTACCATAGGTGAGGACATTTGTAGCTTCTTCATGACTCATATTATTTCATGCTTTTACTCACCCATAGTTATCATTTTTGAGAATGGAACATCATTCAAATACAAAACTATCAATATTTTTTTCACAAAATATAAGATTAAACACACGTTCTCCACTATGTATTGCCCATAAGGAAAAGGTCAAGTAAAGGATACTAATAAAACCATTAACAAAATTTTGAGAAAAATAGTGACCAAATTTATATATTATTAGCAAAATCAACTAGTTTATGCATTATGGGCTTATCGCATAAGTATTCATATGCAATACCAATAAAACCATCACTAATATTTTGAGCAAAACAATGACCAAATTAAGAGATGATTGGCATAATCAACTAGTTTATACATTATGGGCTTATCACATAAGTATTCATATGCCCATAAGATCCACTCCTTATTCACTCATTTATGGAAAAGAGATAGTTTTACCATTGGAATTAGAAATCCCATCTCTACATGTCTCCCTTAAATGTATCTTCATTAATGACTAGTATCATGAAAAGTAACTACACAAGCTTGAGTAGTTAGACCATACACACATTCAAGAATATAAACATATTATAATCTACCATCAATGTATAAAATGATCCTAAAACAAACAAGTTCACATAAAGGAGTTTGAAGTTCATGATCTCATTCTCAAAGAAAATATTTTCAATGTCAATGCCAAAGAAGAAATCAAAGGAAAATTCAAACCAAATTGGCTAGGTCCATACCTCATTATAAAAAATATTATCCCTAAAGTGTATCATCTAGCCTCACTTGAAGGAAAAAAATCCAAAAATTCAATGAATATTATGCATATACACATATTTCATTACACACATTTTATTGTACATAATTTCTTAGCTTACTTGTACATAGTTTCTTCTAATTGTACATAATTTCTTAGCTTACTTTCTTGTACATAGTTTCCTTATGATTACTTGTACATAACTTATTTCAAAATACCAAAAAAATCACAATATTTCAAAATACCAAAAACAATATAACATGTCAAAATATAAAAACATTCAAATAACTCAAAACACCAAAAACTTTTCAATTGTACGCATTATCTATGATTTACATTTATACTACTAGGTTAGGCTTAAATTTTGCTATTCTATGCTATTGTTTGTCAATTTATCTATATTACCATACTTTACTTGATCTTCCTTGAGTGTGTGCAGTGACACCTAGATCCTTGATTGCTTCACTCTACCCATTGAGGGGGCATCCTAATTCTACATTCGAGACATACATTGACATATCTACCCACTAGGGGTACCTTTTACATGACAACACCATCCAATTTATGTCATTACTACACCACACACTCAACTTATCATGTTGATGTAGATTACTTACTAGCCTAGATAGATTATTCTATTGGCACTCACTGGTATATAGAATTTGTGTATTTATTAGCATCTACTTAGTCTCGTACTACATAATTTGCATACTTTTAATTCTGCATTTGATCAATTAGAAGTGATATCATTTCCAAAATTTACATGCCTTCATTTTTTTATTTGAGTAGTTAGATGTGATTACATTTCTTAGTTCCTATTTTGTTACTTGTGTATGCCTAAGGACATTTGCCAATGTCCTTTTCTTGTACTCTTATATGTGCTTTTGGCCCTCATATGCCAATCTTGCTTATTTGGAATTGTATGTGTATGTGGGAATTTGAACATGACTTATATGCTTTATTTCCTAGTTTGAGTGACATGTGCCCATGTCCCTTGTTTGGTTGGCCCTTGGGCCTCTTTTATATGCTTCTTTTTTTTTCCTTGCATGCTTGTTTGCTTCTTAATTATTTGTAGTGCCATGATATACATCATGCATTATATTTCCTTTTTGAATACCATGATGGACATCATGATCCATCCCTCCTTGACAACTAACAATATTTCTAGTTTCAATTTAATAAATTGCACATGCTATTACATTATTATATCTATCTAGACATACCCTTGTTGATATAACAATCTTCAATACAAATTATGCTATATCTTGAGACATATTTTAGATTATCATTACTATATCATGTATTTCATATCATAACACACTTTAAAATCTCTTTCTTCTAATGGAAGTCATTGTAGGGTCTTCATTCTTACCCTCAAAAGAGGAGGTAAAAAATAGGGGTTTTGTCATAGAGATCAAAGCCCTCTACCTATCAAAATTAGTTTTAAAAAAAACTTAAAACAAAAATCAAAATTCAAAACACATAGAATAGACAAAAAAAATAGTGATGAATATAGAACAATCATCAAAAATATTAAAGTACAAGAGTGCCCCATTTGGACTACAAAGCTAGACATTAAAGTATCCACTTTTTGGTATTCATGTGTAAACAACTAAAAACCCAAAAAAAATAGAAATAAATAGAAATGTAAGGTCAATTATAGTTTTTTCAGCTATAGTTTAGTTTATATTAGGTAGTTTTAGTACAATGTTACTTATATTATCTAGATATAGGGGGCATCATGCACAACATGATGGCTCTTGATTCCAGTTTTAGATTGGGAAGTTGGTATAACTTTTACATCAGAATCCATGTTATAGACACCAATGATTAGGGGAAATGTGTGTGGAACATTTGCCTTTTTTCTTTCTAGTTTATTGTATTATTTAGGTATTCTCATTAGTTTCATGCCTTATTCCATATGTAGGTGGTTGACATCATTTTGTGGCTTTCATATAAGCCTAGTTCTTAGTTTTAGAGTGGCTTTCATATAATCCTAATATCCACCTTTTGAAGTGGGAAAAATTAGCCTAGTTCTCAATACACATTTAGCTATCCATGCCACTTTTTTAGATTATAAGGAATTCATGGGATTCATGAGAAATATTATATGACACACATTATACCATTATCAGTTCATAGTTCACTCTTACTGGGTAATGATGGAGCTAAAGGACTAGCTAGCCTTTGTATTCTTTAGCCACATACTCAGAGGGATTGGAGATATATTACAAACATTGATAAACACATGAATTATCACATAGATTCACTACATAGTGGGTGATGATGGAGACAAAGGGCCAGCCTTTGTATTTTTAATCCACCCTCAAAGAATTGAGCATGCAATTTTGTTCATGATATTACTCTTGGTATAACACATACCCAACATCACACAGCATCACTCAAAATCACAATAACTTTTGTATTGGTCCATGTACTTGGTGAGGTGTATTCCTTCCTTTCTCTTCCTCTTTATTTTACCTAACCTTTGTATATTCTTATTTTAGACATAGCATGTCTAGTAAGAACTAATCTAATCTTTGTTTTCTCTTGAAGATTTATGATTCATGTTATGCTCTCTCTATTCACACTCAAAATCACACATATTCATGGGATTCACCCTTATAGGTAAGTTTATATACACTTTCTATTTTTCTTTTATCCTAGTGTTTCACTTTGTTGCATTGCTAGAATAAAGGAAGGAATATAATCATATAAAATGTCTAAATTAGTAGTTTGAGTATGGCTTGTGACACCCCATCCATAGGTCTTTTTTTCATGCTATTGTAACCCTTATAGACACATTTTTACTCATTACCAGTCATTTGGAACCTTCTAAATGATCATTCCACCTCAGCTAGACAATATTCCCCATACCAAACCTATTCGCCAAGGTCTCAATCCTATAGGATAAGAGCACTCCATTTTATATAACACCCAATAGATAAGTGTCCCATTTTTGATGGTCTTGTCCATTTTCACTTTGATCCCCAATGGTCATTTTCATCCAGTCCTTATCCTTAATTAGGTTGGCCTAACATGAATACATCTAACCCATGACTAATTATTCCCTATAAAATCCCATTCAAAGCTCATTTATAAGGAAAGTGAAAAAACTTACAAAGTAATCAAGAATAAAAATAAATCACTAAGGAAAACTTCCCTATTTTTTTCACATAGTCACCCAACACAACTATAAACATACTCAAATCCTTATACCAGTCCCTAGCCACCTTAAATACTATAAATTTGGCATTTGCATTTACATCACACTATTGAACAAAGCACCTTAAGTGGGAGAACTACATATGCCTTGATCCCTCTTCAAAGTATTGGTATGTAGATAGTGTGCCCACACAAGGGGTGTGGATTTCACATTCAATACATCTTTCACACTAACCCCCCTCTTTCTCAAGTGATTCAAATATCATTTTATCAAACATGATGGAGGGTTAGGGTTTGAAGACAAAATCAACTCCACAATGATTCCCATAAATAACTAGCACTCAATTTTTCATAGTCATGCTTATATAAACATAATTTAACTACCTAGAAATATTTAGGTCTCTATGATTAGTTTGGACAACAACAGTATGAACATAAAATAACACCAAAGCATCCACTTTTCAGCACTCCTAGCCTTTCACAAAATGAAAGCTAGATATAGTTTTATGACACCTTCCAAATATTTTACAACCATTTTCAACATCTGTATCAACCATCTAAGTCTATTTTCTAGCTAGGTTAAATTTATTCTTATCTATTTCTATTTTTAGAAAAGTGAAAAAGATAAACAATTGCACAAATTAGGACTATATTTATTGTTATATTTTGTACCGATTTATTAATCTAGACTCTTAACTAAAATAGGAATAAAACTCCATTATTCCTAAATAAGTTAAATCATACATCTATATTTTATAATAGATACTTGAGCCGATCTACTTTGGAAATAACCATGGTCTTATTGTTAAGCATGTGGTGCTGTAATTTCTATGTTACAAAGACCATAGCTAAATAAGCTTTTTCTATGGGTGTATAGTTGTGTTCATATGTGACTAGTGTATGGATTAGATAATACACAACATGTTATTTTACATTATCATCATTCTAATCTATAAATACCCCTAGGTATTTCTTAATTGTAGATAGGTACATTAGGAATGGTTTTCCTAGCATTAGAGGTAACAAAATAAGTGGATTGGTAAGATAGTCCTTTAGGTGATGAAAAGCCTTTAGGCATTCTTCATCCCAATGAAATGTGTCACATTTTTTCAGTGTGTAAATGGATTAAATTTGTTATCCAGCTAAGAAATGAAGCATCTGATAGATTGGGTCTTGACCTACAAACTATAGAGTTGTTTCAAATTAGAAGGTGGTAGCATCTCTATAATGGCTTGTATTTTAGAAGGATTAATCTCAATGCCTCTGAGAGAGATAATGAAGCCTAATTTTTTTCCTAAAGTGACATAAAATATGCACTTCTTAGGATTTAGTCTAACTTTATATTTGTGAAGCTTCTCAAATATTCATCATAGTGTGGCTGGACACTTAGCATAGGTCTTTGATTTACCTAAGATGTTATCAACATAATAATTAATAATGTTATGCATCATATTATGAAATATGATGTTCATGGATCTTTGGTATGTGGCCCCATTTTTTTTGAGACCAAATGGCATAACTTGATAATAAAAAATTCCCCAAGGAGTGGTGAATGTTGTTTTGTGTTGGTCTTCTAGTGTGATCTGAATCTAGTTATACCCTAAAAATCCATCCATAAGTGAAATCATTTTGTATCCTATTATGGATTATAATATCATGTCAATGTTTGGTAGAGGAAATTCATCCTTGGGGTATGTTTATATCTCTAAAATTGACACAAACTATGATTCCTTTAGGCTTCTTATTGACTAGCACAACATTCAAGATCCACTCTAAGTTGTCAATTAGTTGAATACATCTCACTTCTAAAATTTTTTCTAACTCTTTATTTACTAATAAAGCAATGCAAGGATGCTATTATAATAAAACTGTTCACCCTAAACACTATATGAAGCTCCATAAAGTTTATTCAATATTGAATCATCTCTCAAGTTTGTGGGAACTTATAGGAGAGATGAATCTCTAGGATTAAAAGGGCTAGCTCCCTGAATTCTTCTATAAGTGCCTATCACCTAATCTAATGCTTGTTCATGAAAGAGTCAAGAGTTTGCATAAAATGAAAAATATCATAGGGAGGGGATACATCAATAATATATCCCATATACTATCATACTTTTACTGAGCAAGAAAGCTTTTTAAGACTAATTCCATGCATTGAAATATCCTAACATAGTGTTTCAATGTGAAGGTAACATGCTTGGGAATATCAACAAGATACTTGACCTAAGGGGAATATTGCACACCATATATACAATTTGATACTTTAAAGAGAGGTTATTATATTAAACACACTTCACATGACCTGTTAACATCAGAACCCTTGCTTAAACATGAAGGATAAAGGGAGTAAAGATGAAACTATCACTTAGTTCCACTATACATTACTCACACACTTAGAAAAAATGTTCAAAAATTAGAATTGGTCTTTTATTAAATGTTAAAAATAAAATTTTATTTTCATTTGAGTAGGGCTTCAACATACCAAAAATGTGGTCTCTTACAATAGCCACAAATGGCTCAATTTATAGAACGTTGAGGAGGAGAAAGAGAAAGGGAATCCAAGAGGCACAAGGATAAGTGTCTAAAATAGAAAGTCAGTTAAAATTAATTTGGAGGAGGATATGTGGTTATCCATGTAACATAAAGAGTAAAAAGTGTCTTTTCCAATCATTTAGAACTTGTAAAATGTCAAGAAACTCCTTTTGCATAGAAAATTGCCTTCCATGATTACTCTTCTAAAACTGTCTTATGACTAAAACTAATTAATTTTGATGATTTATATTAATATTGGGGTTAATAAGAATCTCTAAAATTAATTTTATATGCTCCTAACCATTCCTATCATTTTGGCCATGCATGAGTATAGTTGGTAGTCTCAAAATAGCTCTTTTTCCTTCACCTCTCACACTTGTCACCTTCAAGATCTTCAAAACTGAAATATGATCCATAAAATTATATTAATTACATGTTTACATAGTTATATACCATAAATTACAATAAATTGACCTTAAAATCCTCCTAAAATGAAGGTTCACCACTTTCTCTAAGTCTCCCCTAGCTGGCTTACTAGACTGGCTAAATTGAGAGAATTAGTAGGAGAACTTAGGAGATTATACAATTGATAAAATTACCATTATTACTTATAAAAATTCCTAAACATTCCTCCAAAAGTTATTTTGTCTCTTGAAAGTTCACCATGCCTAAAAAACACCAAAAATGGTCAGAATAAACCCTATTTTTCCTTATTTTGTATAGGTCCATATAGAAAAATTACATTGGGGTGTGATTTGGAGATTAATTTACATGTCCTAAAACATTCATGGAATTTTAATTCCATATTCATGCTTAATTTTCAATTTCTCCCTAGTCGAGTCCTTGAGAAGGGTTTGTAAGGGTTGTGGAGTGATTTTCATTCTTAGCATTTGGTCATAGCCATGGTACATTGGAGTTAAAATAAAATTAAAATTATGGATCCTTAAAGACTTACCTAAACTTCATTTAATGTCTCAAGGTCCCATGAAAATCTTGGTGAAAGTTCTAAGCATTTGAATTTGACATTCGAGCTTATTTTTTGCTTCTTGGTGGGGTCTGAATGCTTTCTAAGCCAAAAATGGCTTCTTGTAGACTTTATTTGAAAAATAAAGGTTTTAAAATCTCTATATACACCATAAAAACTTCCTCCAACCATTATAATGGATTGAGAAAAGCTTGAAATGGAAATTGACCCCTGTTTGGTTTTAGGCCTAGGCCTTACCTATATCTTTGAGCTCCTCTTGACCCTCCAATGGTTATCCTTAGAATTTGATAGACTAAACACACCCAAAACATATATGTTAACATTAATTTATAAATTTTAAATAATATATTAGGTTTAAAATGTACATGACCTCCAATTTTGGCTTCTAGCCCTAAGGCTTTCCTTTACACTTGACTACAACCCTTGTTGTGTAGGGTGCCCTGTTTGGTCTCAATCCTTATAGAAAGGTTTATTAGGTTACTTCATGTGTCTCCCATATTTTATATCATCAATTCATCACTTTTCCCCACAATAATCATTTTTATGCAAAAAGAAACTACCCCTACTTTGAGATAAAATAAAGAGTATTAGGCCCATGTTTTTGGGAAAGTTGAGTATTTTAAAATCTCAAAAAGGTATTAATGATCAATTTTACCAATTTTTTTTGTCCAATTCCATGTTTAGGGGGTTCAACCATCCAAATTTCTTCAAAAAAGAGGTAAAAAACCTTGTTTTTGCATGCTCTTATTCAAACCTCCTCATAAACGCTCTTTCCAAATCTCTTTGATGAATATAAGGTGTTAATACATGTTCCATACCTTAATTTCATGATTTTGGAACCTATGTATCCACTCAAAACCTCTCTCATTAATGTCATCTCATATTCACCTCTTGAAACAAGGCTTTTCCAACCTTGCCTATACAGACTGAGTCCATTTTGCTTATGAGAAAATGACCTTGGGTGGATTAAGGATGTCTTGGGAATTTAATCTCCTTAATTTGAGCATGAGGCGTCCACCTTATAATATTTTAAACTTCTCTTTCCCTCCTTGGGCATCAAAATCTCTCATACTCTTCTCTTGCTTAAGACTTTATCTAACTATGATAGTGAATAGGGGATCTTTGTTTTAGACACATTTATTTGGAGGTTCTAATGAGGGTGTCAATGAATTTTATAACATATTTTTACTCACCTCATTATTCCAATTTGAAACATTCTCCAAACCTAGCCTTCTTGACACTTTTATGCCTTTCAATTGCTCATTGTCCTCTTGGACTGAGACAGTCTTAGCACCCCGCATGTAGGTTATTTTAGGATGGAAATGGCATAAGATTGGTCTTGATTTCGGATTTAGAAACTTATTTAGATCCCCCAAGTTACTAGATTTGACATTGACACCTATTTCATCCCTAAAGTGCTCTAATACTCCTCCAAATGTGTTGATCCTCATTCCATTATTTGCTTAGTTGTAGGAGGATATTTTCTATTCATTTTAGGCTTGTAGGTGTCTTCTAGGTTAAGATGAACTTTTTCATAGTGGAATTGATATAATGAATGTATTTTCTTTCTCACAAAACATGAAACTTTCCTTCACCTCATTCATGATCATGCTTATTTCACAATTCTTGACTTACCTACCTGCCTATAGGTGGCTCCTCACAGTCCTATGTATGGACAGAGGAGTATGCATTGGGGTTCAAGACATTGGATTCACATTCTCTCATGATCTATTACCTTGGAACATCACTTGAACCACTAGCATCATTAAAATTTATGTAATATTCCAAGATCATACAACTGGGATGCAAATTAAAATTTTGATCACTATCTTGTAATTAACACTACCTTTCTTTAGTGGTTTTTAGCCATCTTTAGACCTTGAAAAATCCAATCTCCACTCATCTTTTGCTTCTCGTAATTGGAAAAATTATTGTGTGGATATGGATATTAATTTTTCTAATTTTAGGGCTTGAATCATCTAGAAAGTGATTTTTTTGATGTCGTTAAAAACCTTTAAGGCCTCTATTTGACATTTTTAGGGCAAAAGGGCCTGAGTACAATCCAAGGTTCCAATTGATGCTTTGACACTTCCCTTGACAAACTAAGATGATCAATAGGCTTGTCTAGGCCTTCCTATACCAAGGAATCCAAAATTGGATTGACCAATCTATTATAACACCTTAATGAGTTTTGTCTATGCCTTCAGTTGTAGATGGTCATCTCTTTCCATATAGGTAGAGTTGAGAACATTCTCTAAACATGCAATTTTATAGAACCTAAATGATTCCTTCAAATTTTCAATGCAAATTAATGGTCCCAATAGATTAAAAACCATTTCAAACCTTCAAAATCACACTTTTGACATCAACATGCTCTTGTAGATGGAGTTTTATGACTGAGACATACAAGGATATCCTAAAATGCTAAGGAACATGCAAATAATGATTTAAAAACACCTTAATGGAAATTTTAAACACTTTAATTCTCATCATAAACTAGTATTATTTCAAAAAAACATAAAAACATCATCTCGAATGTGAAGGAAACCTTTTCAAAGCAATGAGATGACTATGAATGTAAACTAGTCATTTTGCAAGCCTAGAAAAGGCTTTCTCACAAAATTTAAATCTCAA
Source organism: Torreya grandis (assembly GCA_037957365.1). NCBI lineage: Eukaryota > Viridiplantae > Streptophyta > Pinopsida > Cupressales > Taxaceae > Torreya > Torreya grandis. Next base: position 459,019 of record JARHVA010002704.1, on the reverse strand, counting down.
AAACAATAATAAGCATTGTAAAATCTTTAAAATCATGTTTAGACACTTTTAACACCCAAATCCATAAATCCAAAACATTAAATTATGTGACAAGCTTAAATAGTGACCCGCTCATGGTTGAACATGCATAAAAATCTACCTAGGATTAAACTGATGGTTCATAAGGGATAATTCACAAAATATGAAGTTATTATTATGAAAATTAATTATAATCATATTAATATCCACCCCTAGAATCGCTCTTCCCAATTCCACTTTTACGATCCATGCCAAGTATGTGAAGTTACTCCTTCTTTGCTTGCCAAGTGAAAATGGAAGAAAACAAGTTGTAGATGAAGGATTTTTCATTATTCTTGAAAAATATATGTTTAAATGGATTATGGGAGGTGAATAGGTATTATTCCCATGTTTTTAGTTGATTTTAGAATGGAGAAGTCTGTACAAGTGCCCAATAGCTCTTATTTTTTAGGGAAAACTACCATCCACTAAACATAACTAATTTTTTATTGGAAAATAACTATTATTTATATTATATTGACATGATACACATTTAAAATCACTTTGGTGTCAATTTTTATTGCATAAAAAATTGTACAAGTCATTAAATGGGCTAAAAATGACCAAAAGGCCCCTTTTTCTACATGAGACATAACCTATAGCCAATTTATGACTTGTAAACATATTAAGGACCACCTTAAGATATTTTAAACACAATTTTACCCTTTTAATACCTTTGACTATGGTTTACCAACCTTTGACTCAAGTTGACTAGCCTAATACATAAGGGGTGGACCTAAACAAGGACTAAGGAGAGGATGAGTAAGACAATAGACTAAAATGACACCCTATAAGACACATGTGAACGTTATAAAAAGTTAAACATAGTATGGGTTGATACAAATTTTACTTGGGGTAAAATTTGGTCAACATTCTTGGTGATTCTTAGGGGTGGCATGCTAGCTATGCCTAAGACCAGTTGCCTAATCCTTCCATTGGGCATAGAGTCATGCATATGAGCACTTAGATTGACATGAATAGACCTTGGATTGACCACAAGACACACAAATAAATAAAAACACACAAGACAAAATAAAAACACAAGATGAAGACACATTTGTGTTATTAAGCACTTAGGGAACACAAAGCAAAATAAATTAGTATGTAAATCCATCTTGATCATACTCCCTTCTTGGATCAAAAGGGGATTATATTTAATTATCCTCCTCATTATATGAATAAGTATTCCATGTGTGATTCCTTTTGGGTATGATACTAGATGACTCACATTTTCTCTTTATTCCTTGACTTATCATGTCACTTGATGAAGTCATTTCAAATAGATCTCCCAAGTAGGTGAAGTCCTCTTGGTTTTGGAAACATGTCTCACATTATTTCCCTCTTATCTCCTCATATCAAATTTTCATGTCCATATATAGGGAAGCCTATTATAATTTCATGTCTCCTCAATATATCTCATCTTCTTTCTCAATCATCACACCTTTTTCAAACTCTCCAAGAAGTATTGTATCATGGAAATATGGAAATGTATCATGCTTGAATTCCTATTTGATGATGGTAGAACCAAATTTATGAGTGATTATAGAATCAATACTCAACTCAAATTCAAGAGGCCCAAGATCATCATATATTGTTTCATCTTGATCCAAACTCTCTTAGTGATAACATTCTTCAACACATACCTATTTTCCAAATTCTAGCTTATCATGGCTTGTGGTCAGTTCTATAGGACTTGTAGACCCTTTTTGGCTTTCAAATTCATTTCATATGTCTTCAAACATATGCCTTAATCCATGCTATTTTGGTTTTTACTTACATCATGGAAAGGAATAATGAGAGAAAACATTTCTTCTTTAGGATTCAAGAGAAGTCTTTTTAAGGCATCCTTTTCAACAAAAGGTTCATCATTGTCACAAGGAGTTAGATCTTTTTCATCATTTAGCCAATCTGAAACCTCTATTCCTTCTTTGCAATATTCTCCACATAAGTTGACTTGTTCCACCATGGTTTCTTCCTTCTTATTTTTTGATCTCTAGGATAAACTCCCAATAAGAGAAGTTTTAGGCAATGGACAAAGAGTTTGGGGCATCTTGAGATTGCCAAGATGGATTGGTTTCATGGGCTATCAATTTCTCTTATAGATTGAAAATTAGGCTACAAACCTCAAGCACCTCATAAGTAAAATCTTACCAATCCTTTATAGGTATCCACTCCCTTTTTATTTGTTCCAACCCATTCCTTATGATCCTAATACAAACAATTGGAATAGATAGGCTGAACAGTGAATACTTGTATGAACGATTCACTGATTTATTGAAAAGACCATTATGGACATGGCGAATCCAAATCAGATCTGCCCATAATGAGAATCTTTATAGATGGATAGCACGGTTTGGTCCCCATCGCATTCATGAAGAGCAAAACCATAGCCAAGACACGGTAGTACACACTATCATTCGCCGACAACTTGAGTGGGAATCCCACTATCATTGTACTCCGCGCCACTTGCCATGTGATACCAACCGATGTCAACATTGGTATCTCCAAAGCACATTTCAAATAAGATGTCTTTTCCAGCCCATAACTGAAGATGACTTATTCGACGAAGCGGAAGGCATGTTGGGCCCTCAGCCTATGGCCTCATCATAATCATCACCAACTCACCAATCAAGTGGTGGGTCCAATAGCATCTCACTGTAGCCATTAGCTGTAAAGCATGAAGAGACAGACACCGCCTTGCCAGCGAGCAGGCAGGACCTCTCGAGTGCTATAAATAAGCCTATTTGCATTAGTTAGATCATCAAAAAAATTTCTTTGAAAATCTAGTAGCCTTACTCAAGAGTATGCTCTTCACTTGCCCTTCTCGAAGGATCCTGTGAATCAGAAATTGAACTAAGGAAATTGTAACACATTTGTAAAGTTTATTTTTGAGTGAAATAGTGAAGCCGTAGCCATTCGGCCCCTGCCTCCTATCGCAGGTTTCTTCAAAGATCAAGATATTTCTGCCATTGGAGCCCGTCTACTGACGCGATAAAAAGATTGGTATCAGAGCCATTAAACCAAGTGTTCTACTGTAAGTTGTGGTTCTTTTCCTCTTTCGTGGATTAGACTTTGGGAGTTCTTTGCTCTGTTCAATTTCTTTGGGAACTTATTGCATCGAGTCATAGGCCGTTTATCCTTATTGTCATAGGCCGTTTTATCTCTGCATTTTCTTTCCCTTACCAGAAATTGCTCGCATACCAGAATCCCATCTCCCCACAATGGAATTTGGAAAAATACCTTCCACTTCTACTGTAGAAATTATTAATGAATCTGAGCTTGAAGGAATGTATGAAATGCCTCCTTTCGTCCCTGAATAGTTATCTGACTGTATGGACATTGAAGTTACTGAAACTGATCTTGAGAAGGAAACCAGTATGTTTAAGCCTCCGGCTTTAAAGGCTTCTAGTGTGTACAAGCAATCAAAATTAGTTAAGTCTAAGTTTTTATACACTAGTACTTACTTATCTTTTGTCAAACCCAGAATAAAGTCTGTTGAGCTTACCCTCTGTTATCGGCCCAAAAAGTCTTTTCAGACAAACCTTCTTCCTCTCTTACCTGAAAAAGAAATTTTGTATATCCGATCTCATAAGGATGTAAAGTTTGTCCATTTTGGTTTGATAAGGATTTATATTAAACCTTTAATCCCAGCCAATATTAAACCAGTTTTGTATTTAGCTCTATGTGATCGTCGCCAAGTAAGTTTTAAACATTCATGCCAGCTGTCTAGTCTTGGCCGACTAAATGATGAAAATATAATATGTTTTGAATTTTGTCCTAATCTGTCAGTCGCAGTCCGCGACAAAGGATGTAAAGAAGTAAAGAATGGATCTCTAGATTGTTGGGGTTTGTTCACATCTTTGTATGGTCTAGAAATGTTCGGAGAATTCCAGTATGCAACTGTAAACATTTTTGTGTTATATAGTATGACCAATACCAACCACCCCAAAATCCTAGATAATCTACCTTTAGCCCGAAGACTCAGTGGAACAGTCCAACTTCAAAAGGGACATATAGAGTCTGTTGAAGTTCCATCTAAATGGAAATTAGATTGGCTTAAGCATGTTTCGCCTAAAATGAAAGGGCAAACCACTGTACATCAGAGTGATGGTAGATCTGTAAATATTTTACCTAGATCCTTATCTATGCAACATCCTCATCCTCATTCTTCTCCTGCTAGATCATCCACAACTTCTTCCAGAAGATCCATGAAAAAGGGTCATATACTCATAGAAGATGAAGAAGTCAATCTTGGCACTGATTTTTTGCATACACTTATGAGTCTTCCTAGAGAAGACAATCTTGAATTCTTGACAGAAAATGAAGTTACACTCTACAGAGGTGAAAGATGGCCACCACCAAAGGGCGTCTACAAGCAAGCTGCTGGTACCCTGCAATATTTTTCAGCTGCTTATGAGAATTCTTCCAATGAATTCAAGCAGAGAAATTATGTAGCTAGGTTTAATGCCCATTTCTCTGAAAATTTTGACGATTTATGTAGAGATGTGTTGTCTATTAAAGACACCATGGCTAACATACAGAAGAAGTTAGATTTTGTAGATTCTAAACTTGACTGTTTAGATGATAGCCTTAGTTGGCTATCTAAAGAAGACCAAAAGGCCGAGTCCTCTTCAAGACCTCTTTGTTCAGTATCTTTTGGCCCTTCTTTCAAAACTGTGAAAAAATCACCTAGTCATTCCCTAATGCAGCGTACGCATATCCATCTGCAACCCTGGTATCTTAACATTGATGATTTGTTGAATCCATTAAATTAAATAGCTAGTTGGTGTAATACCATGCGCGTCCTTGTAGTCCAGGCTCATTTAGACCAAGCTGGTACTACCTGTTTTGCAGTCAAATATTTATGGGGAATAACTAACCATTGGTGGGACAGTATTCTTGAAGCCCAACAATACGCCCGTGTACATAATCAACCTGATTCTTTAAATGCTCTGTATAGATTACTCATAGATGAGTTTGCCCCTCCTGTCGGCAATCGACAGTTGGAATCAAAAAAATGGTTGATGAAAATGGAGCTCTGTGATCTCAAGTAGTTCGAGACTTTTGCAAAGCAATTCAGAAAGCTTGCTTATGAAAGTCAGTGTTCTGGCTCCACTGAAGTCAAACTCAAATTTCTGCATGCTATGCCTTATAATTTGATAGATCGAGTTTTATCCTATATTGATCTTAAAGGTCTAGACATTTCAGATCTTGCTCTGTCTGATGTTATAGACTTTACCCAACAAAATATTATGATGTTAGTCTCTAAGACTAAATCTATGCAAAAATTAAGCAAGCATCAAGCCACCTCCATTGCTCCTATTTTCCCTGAAACAGCCCCTTTTGGCTGTCGTCCATATGTGTAACCTCGACGTCAACAAAAGCAGCGTCGCCACCTGTCTTATAAACGCTGCTCTTTTCCCAAATGGCATTCCTATGCACCTCCTCATCGTTTCCTATGAAAATGATCCACTGCTCATCCTCCCTCGCATAAACCTATTTGTTATATTTGTCGCAAGCCCGGCCATATTGCTCCTAACTGCTCTTGCAAAAATCCCACAGTTAAAGCTATTTTCTCCTCCAACGCAGCAGCATGGTGGGATCTCATTGATGCAGATGAAGATCTTTATTTGCAAGACGACATTTTTGAACCTGTGTTTGAAGATCTTCCAAACGAAGCATCCGACGAAGAAGATGCAGCTGAGCTTGAATCTCTTGCTGATGATTTAGAACAACCCATGACAAACATGCAGCGAGGAACACGCCCTTACCGGCCCTGAGAAGCAAGTCATGCTTACGAAGCTTATGGACCCTAGTCTAGAGCATATCATGAAGTTCCTGAAAGGCTAGAATGACCACGAGGAAGAGGATATTCAAGAGGAGAATCATCTAGAGGGAGACAGCCCTCTCAACCATGACAACCACCGACAATGCACAGACCACAGCATCCTCCTGTGCATTATCCAAGCCAATTCAAGCCAAGCGACTCCTGGACAAAGAACAAATTCACCTACAGAGAGCCGCCAAAAGAAGTCAGAGAACCCATCTGGGAACAAATCATGCCAGTAAAAGAACCTGTACTGGCAGCAGACCCTAGTTGGAAAGATGGCTATGAAGAAGAGGATGAAGTCGGCAGTATTTTCTACTCCAACCAAGATTACTGCCCTGGTGAATGCAATAATCAAGAAGAAGAAGCAGAACCAGAGTTACCAGAAGACATCTACACAGAACCTATCATTATACAGGATCCAGGAAGACAGAAACTGGTATGTACTAGTATACCTTCACTGGAATTGCCTCAACCTGCCTATCTCAACCATCATATCAATGGTAGATTTACGCAGTTCTTTACTCTTGAAATAAATGGTAGATATGTGGATGCTCAAGTAGATACTGGAGCTTCTTTATCATTTGCAAAACCTCAACTCATTAGTGATTGGGAGACACTAGATGAGAGACTAGCTTACAAGAGCATAGATATCCAGGGGAACAATTTTGTCTGTAATAAATATAAACACCAGCAACCCCTGAGAATCCAGAATAAAATCTTCCACTGTGATTTCTTCGCCCTAGAGAAGATGCCTATAGATATCCTCCTAGGAGGATCATTCATTGATAGATATACTCCCTATGGTGCAACTGCCAAGAGTATTATGTTCACCATAGAAAATGAAAGGTTAAGAATACCTAGGCTCATATATGCTACAGAGCAATTTCCCAGTGCAATGACTCAGAGTCCTGAATCTATCCCTGCTGAAATTCTTGCCATAGGAGAAAGGATCAAGTCCTCTATCTGTTCGGATAATCCGCAATAGTTTTGGTCCAAAACAATGCCTGAAATGGAAATCAAACTCATTCCAGGTAAGCATATGAAGATTGGTAAGAGAATTCCCATTCCAACCCAGGACTATACAGATATGGAAGAACAGATCAAAGATCTGGAAAAGAATGGTTTTATTGAAAAATTAACCTCCTCTTATTGCTGCTATGCTTTCATGGTCAATAAACATTAAGAACAAAAGAGAGGAAAGAAACGAATGGTCATCAACTATAGACCATTAAATGCAATTACTGAACCATTCCCATATCCAATTCTCGATAAAAGCTATCTATTAGAAAAGGTTGCAGCCTGTCGATACTTTTCACAGTTTGACTGTAAATCCGGCTTTTATCAGATACGAGTCAAGGAAGAAGACAGAGCCAAGACAGCATTTAGTTGCCCCTTTGGCCACTACCAATGGACTGTCATGCCTTTTGGCCTCATGAATGTGCCAGCCTATTATCAGGCGCATATGGACAAGATATTTGAAGGCACTTCTCAGTTCTTGTGTGTATATATAGATGATATATTGATTTTTAGCAATTCTTTTGATGAACATGCTGCTCATCTCTCTAGATTCTTTCAGTTGGCTTCTGACGCAGGCATTGTGTTATCAGAAACAAAGATTCAACTGTGTATGACTGAGTGTAAGTTTCTCAGTATGATAATCCGAGACTCAAAACTGCAGATCTAGCCACATATAAAGGAGAAAGTCATCGGTTTCCCTGAGCATTTAGATAAATCTCAATTACAAGCCTTTTTGGGATTATTAAATTATCTTAATAGTTTTTATCCCAATGCTGGTGAAGACAGATTCTTGTTACAGGAACTTCTCCAGAAAAGAAAGACTTTTCATTGGGAAAAACAACATACAGAGGCAGTACAGAAAATCAAAGCTAAAGTTGCTACTCTACCAGCTCTGCATATCCCAAAATCCAATGAGATGAAAGTATATACCGATGCTTCTGACCTCGCATGGGGAGGAGTGCTTGTTTGTGTTGTAAATAAGGTTGAGTATGTTTGTGAGTTTGCTAGCGGTGTGTTTAGTATAGATGTACTGAAATGGATTTCCTCTGACAAGGAAATTTATGCCGTAAAGAAATGTTTGGAAAAATTCATGCTTAGATTGTTACATCTGCCACATTTCACTGTTGTAACTGACTGCACCCGATTTTTAACCTTCCGAGAAAAGGATCATGGTAGGAAGGATGGTCGCGGGAAGTATGTCAGGTGGCAAGCTTTTTTCAATCAATTTCATTTTTCAGTACAACATATAGAAGGTAAAAGTAATGTAATAGCAGATTGGCTTAGTAGAAATCCTCCGGCAACTCTTATGCATCAGCCCGCTCCAGGTTTCAATTTAACTCAGATTCTTAATCAGGCCTTTGACTCTTTAAATCCCCTGATTCAAGAACAAATTTTAAGAGAAGGAATGCATCCCCGGTATACCAGGATTTCGTATACAGGAGCACAAGACCTTCAGATGTCTGCAGCAGTAAGAATACAGGCGAACCGTCGAAATAATACTGGAGTCATCAGTATAGATAGGCTGAACAGTGAATACTTGTATGAACGATTCACTAATTTATTGAAAAGACCATTATTATTGGATCACCACTATATCTAGTATCAAGCTCTATCATGTATTATTGGTAGCCAACAAGAGATTCTTTAAAACTATCAATGGCATGAATTGGAGGAGAATTAATTGGACTAGGTGGAGAACAAGATGGAGAAGAGTTATTATTGGCCATACGGGACTCGTTACAAGCTTGAAAAAGTATTTTCTCATCTTGAGAAAGAATAGGCAAAGTAGGACATACCTCTTCCACTTTATGATCTTGATTTACAAGTGGAAGTATAGGAGTATTTTCCTCATGTACACAATAAATCTCCAAATTAATTTCTTCCATGGATGCATAAGGATCATGCTCATATGTTTTAGTACCATATTCATCAAAGGAAAGGTTAGAAATACCTTCAATAGGATAAGATCCTTCACCATCAACAACACCTTCTTCTTCACTAATTACACAATTCTAATTTGAACTTGAATCCACATATGGTTCACTATGAAACCTTGCTAAGGGATATGTTCTTATGGTCACCTTGGCTCCATACCTTGTTCTGAAAGTTAGAAAATTCCAATCAGTATAAAGATATCCTCCTATTTTATCCATGAAGTCCCTTGACAAGCAAATATCAAAGTGAGATGGGAGGTCTACCACTACAATGTCTTGCATAATGGGGAAGCTTGGACAATCACGTAGAAAAAACTTTCAAATATTTAACTAGTCCCACTATCATGGTTGGAGTTCCATTAAATTACAAAACTCCTTTGCTATGTGGTTCATACCTTAACACCAACTTATCTACAACCACCTTAGGCATAATCATGGTATTAGCCCCACTATCCATAATGCAATTGTGAACCAATTTGTCTCCTAAAATGAGTGTGAGGTATAAAGGTGGAGTCTTTTTAGATTTGGTGGAGGGCTCTAGGACATGACTTGGTGTGTTGGCAAGGGCCACACCATGGTACCTTAGAGCTTGAGGGGATACATTGATATTGACAAGTTGTTCTTGTAGGAGTTCCTTTTGACCAAGAATTTCTAAGACCCCAAAGAGATATGTTAGTCCTAGTATTCTTCAAAGAGTCAATAATGTTTATAGGATAAGTATTTACCTTTTATTTCATCCTTGGAGGTAGTGAGGAAGTTAGAACTTGATGCAATATAGTCTTAACAACCTTACTTGCATTCTAACTTTGATTAGGAATGTGACTAGTAAGAGGTGATACATTGGGATTCACACCTTGTGGCCTTGAAAATTCATCACTTAGAGTCATGTGTGCTTCGGTAACATCTCCTACAATTCTATTTATATCTCTTGTGTTGGATGTAACTAATGTTACTTGATTCAACACATAGTCATCTTATTTTTGAAAGTTCATGAGAATAGTACCTTGGCTGATACCTTCTCCATGAGTGTTTACTTACATGAGATGTTATTATTCTAATGTAATATAAGGAGTGGGTCCTTCTTGTGCCACCAAAGCATGAAAACATTTTCCACCATCATTCCTAAATTGATCTTTAGATTGTCCCCAATGATCCATATGTTCTTCTACTTGAATCAAATTAGTATGGAATGAAACAATAGTCTTTGTGGATGGGATAAAATTAGGATTATATGTATTTGGATACCTATTGAAATCTTGTTGACCTTGTCCTCTTCTTTGGTAGTTATATTAGGGTCGAGGTATATAGGCTTGTTGAGGGTAGTATTGAGGATTGGGTGAAACATCTACATGTAATTAGGCTTATTTGAGTTGGGTTTGTAATGATATAATCACTTAATCTTTGTCAATGGTGTTATCCACATTCTTAGGGATGTTTCTGGGCTTGACTTTGACATTAAGAACTTTTGATATACTTGGATTTTCAAAAAAACCATGAGACAACAAGGGCATAGAAACTCTAGGGGGTAATTTTCCATCTTGTATCAAACTATTCTCAGCCTCAATAGCTACTTCATATGCATCAGGTAGATTAAATCTTCCTATTGATTGCATCATGACTACCACATCAGTGCCAATAGCCTTGAGATAAGTGGGGAACATAAAGCTTGGAGGAGGCCTCATGATTGGTGGTAGCCTATGCCATGTTCTTTGGAAAATTTCATTGAAATCTCCCATGGATTCATTAGGACTTCTCTTTATCATGTTTATCTAGTGTATTAATGAAGTATGATCACTCTTGTTCTCAAACCTATTCATAAAAAATTCTCCAAAGTCATCCCAATTTTTGATTTAACCACTTTCCAAAGTTATATACCAATCAAGTGCCTTACCCTTCAAGGACATGGAAAGTAATCTAATGGATATGTTGGCTTGAGTAACATTATGAAAATTTTAAAAGTTTGAAATGTCTCGAATGTGCTCAAATGGGGTAATAGGACCCTCTCCATTGAAGCTAGGAAGATTTTTGGTAGTATTGGGAGGAATAGGGTCATATGCAAGAAGGTTAATTAGATTTTGGGTGTTAAAGGATGGGAAATTATATTACCTAGCCATCTCTTCTTGCTCTTCTTATCTCATATATCTTCAATTTCTTCTTCCTCCTCTTCAAAACCTTCTTGTTTATGGTCTCTAAAAGGTAGGAATGGTTCAGGGTGTTGTTCTTCAAGAGGAGTTTCAAGTATAGGGACTTGATTAAAAAATCTACTAGAAGATGATCTAGTGAGGACCATGAAGTATAATTTGGAAAAAATTATCTATAACTAGATATTATTACATTTTAGAGTCTCAAAATGTTATATTAGAAACACTTCTTCAACTTTAGGCTTGTCAAGACTAACTTTCACCTTAACATGTAAACAATTAGGACTAGCTATCCCACCAGGCATGCCAGAACTAATGTCATCAATTTGTGCACCATAAGACACTCTATGAATCTCCATTAATTTGATGCAACATTGAATCATCTCTCAATTTTTTTATAACTTATAGGAGAGTTGAATCTCTAGGATTGAAAGGGCTAGCTCCCTGAATTATTCTCTAATTACCTATCACCTAATCTAATGCTTGTTCACAAAAAGAGTCAAGAGTTTGTATAAAATGGAAACTATGATAGAGAGGTGATCCACCAAGAATATATCCCATATAATATCATAATTATACTAAGCAACAATGCTTTCCAATACCAATTCCATGCATTGAAATATCCTAACATAGTGTTTTAATGTGAAGGTAACATGCTTGGGACAATCAATAAGATACTTGACCTAAGGGGAAGATTTCAAAAAATAGATAAAATTGCATACTTGAAAGATAAATTACTACATTCAGAACACTTCACATGATCTATTAACATCATAACCCTTGCTTAAAAATGAAGGATAAAGGGAGTAAAGATGAAACTATCACTTAGCTCCAATATACATCACTCACACACATAGACAAAATGTTCAAAACTTAGAATTGGACTTGTATTCAATGTTAAAAAACAAAGTGTAATGCCATTTTATTAGTTCTTTACCATACCAAAAATTTGGTCTCTTCTAATAGCCAAAATGGCTCAATTTATAAAACTTTGAGGAGGAGAGAGAGAAAGGTAGTCTAAGAGGCATAAGGACAAGTGTCCAAAAGATAAAGTTAGTTAAAATTAATGTGGATGAGGATATGGGGTGATCCATAAAACATTAGGAGCAAAAATTGTCTTTTTTAATCATTTAGAACTTGTAAAATGTTAAGAAACTCCTTTTGCACAGAAAATTGCCTTCCATGATTAGTCTTCTAAAACTACCTTATAACTATAAATAATTAAGTTTTATGATTAATATAAATAGGGAGGGTTAATAATAATATCTCACATTAATTTTAGAGGCTCCTTACCCTTATTATCATTCTATCCATGTATGAGTATACTTGAAAGTCTCAAAATAGCTCTTTTCCCTTCACCTCTCACACTTGTCACCTACAAGCTCTTCAAACCTACAATATGATCCATAAAAGTAGAGGAATGACATGTGTAAGGAGTGATAATAAAATTAATAACAATAAATTTGACTTATAATTCTCCCAAAATGAAGATTCACCACTTTCTCTAAGTCTCCCCTGGCCGGCTCACTGGACTGGCTGAATTAAGAGAATTAATAGGAGAACTTAGGAGCTTAGACACTCAATACAATGACCATGAGGACTTATAAAAAGTAACATATTTTTTATAGGTAAATAGAGTAAAATTACATTTGGGGGTACTTGGGATATTCTTCTACATGTCCTCAAATTTTCATGGCATTTTCATTCCATCTTCATGCTTAATTTTTAATTTCTCCCTAGTCAAGTCCTTAAGAAGGGTTTGTAAGGGTTTTGGAGTGATTTTCATTAATATAATTTATTCATATCCATGGAATTTTGTAGTTATAATAAAATTATAATTATGGATCTTAAATGAGCTCCTTTAACTTCTTTTAATGGCTCAAGGTCCCATGCAAAGTTTGGTGGAAGTTCTAAGCATTTGAATTTGACATTCGAGCTCATTTTTTGATTCTTGGTGGGGTCTGAATGCTTTCTAAGATAAAAATGTCTTCTTGGATTTTTTTTTCAAAATAAAGGTTTTAAAATCTATATATACACCCTAAAAACTTTCTCCAAACATTAGAATGGATTTACAAAAGCTTGAAATGGAAATTGACCCTTATTTGGTTTTAGGCCTAGGCCTTGCCAATAGGCCTACCTACATATTTGATATCTTATTGACCATCCAATGGTTATATTTGAAATTTTATGGATTTAAAACACCCAAAATACCTATATTAACATTAATTTATCAATTATAAATCATAGATTAGGTTGAAAATGTATATGACCTCAAATTTGGCTTCTAGTTGTAAGGCTATCCATCACACTTGATTGTAACCCTTGTTGTGTAGGGTGCCCTTTTTCTCTCAATCCTTATAAAAAGGTTTATTATGTTCATACATGTTTACCCAATATTTTTTAACCTTTATTTTGTCATTTTTTCCTTGAGATCATCAATTCATCACTTTTCCCCAAAATAGTCATTCTTGTGCAAGAAGGGACTACCCCTACTCTGAGACAAAATAGAGAGTATTAGGCCTATTTATATGGGAAAATTGAGTATTTTAGAAGATAAAAAAGGTCTTAATTATCAATTTTACCAAATTTTTTTGTTCAATTCAATTTTATGGGGTCCAACCATCCTAATTTCTTCAAAAAAAAGGTAAAAACCCTTATTTATGTATGCTCTTGTTCAAACCTCCTCATGAATGCTCTTTCTAAACATATTTGATACATATAAGGTGTTTATAAATATTAATTACCTTAATTTAAATCCTTTTTTAACCTATGGATCCACTCAAAATCTCTCTCCTTAATATAAGCTCATATTCACCTTTTGAAACTAGGCTTTTCCAACCTTGCTTGTACGGACTGAGTCCATTTTGCTTATGAGAAAAGGACCTTGGGTGGATTGAGGATGTATTTGGAATTTCATATCCTTAATTTTTTCATGGGGATTCCACCTTATACTATTTTGAACTTTTCCTTCCCTCCTTGGGCATCAAACTCTCTCATATTCTTTTCTTGCTTAAGACTTTGTCTAACTGTGACAATGAACAGGGGTCTTTATTTTAGACACATTTATTTGGTAGTTATAATGAGGGTGTCAATGAATTTTATAACCTATTTTGACTCACATAATTATTAAAATTTTAAACATTTTCCAAACCTATCCTTCTTGACACTTTTAGGCCTTTCAATTGCTCAATGTCCTCTTGGACTGAGATAGTCTTAGTACCCTACCTGTAGGTTGTTTTAGGGTGGGAATGACATAAGATTGGTTTTTATTTAATATTTATAAACTTATTTATATCTGATAAGTTACTATATTTTAAATTTTCACCTCTTTCATCCCTAAAGTGCTTTAAGACTCCTCTAAATGCCTTGATCCTCATTCCACTATTTGCTCAGCTATAGGAGGCTATTTTCCTTTCATTTTAAGCTTGTAGATGTCTTCTAGGTTAAGATGAACTTGTTCATGATGGAATTGATGGCATGAATGTATTTTATTTCTCAAAAACCATGAAATTTTCCTTCACCTCATTCATGATCATGCCTATTTCACAATTCTTGACCTACCTACCTGTAGGTGGCTCCTCACAGTCCTGTGTATGGATAGAGGAATATACATTGGGGTTAAAGACATTGTATTAACATTATCTCATGATATCTTACCTTGTAACATAACTTTAACAAATATCATCATTAAACTTGATATAATAGACCAAGATCATTAAAATGGGATGCAAATTAACATATTGATCACTGTTTTGTAGTTAACACTACCTTGCTTTAGTGGTTTTTAGCCATATTTAGACCTTGAAAAATCCAAACTCCACTCATCTTTTACTTCTAAAAATTGGAAAAAAATTTATGTGTGAATAGGTATATCAAGTTGTCTAATTTAAAGGATTGAATCACTTATCAAGTAAATTTTGTGAGGTCCTCAAAAACCTTCAAGGCCTCTATTTGAATTGTTAAGGCAAAAGGGCTTGAGTACAGTCCAAGGTTACAAATGATGATTTGACACTTCCCTTGCCAAAATGATATGATCAATAGTCATATATATTACTTCCTATAAAATTTACTCCCAAATTAGATTGACTAATCTATTGGAACACATCAAGAAGGTTTGTCTATGCCCTTAGTTGTAGTAGGTCATCTCCTTCCATATAGGCAGAGTTGAGAACACTCTCTAAACATGCAAGTTAATAGCACCTATGTGCTTCCATAAAATTTTTAATGAAAATTAATGGTCCCAATAGATTAATAACCATTTCAAACCTTCAAACTCACACTTTTGACATCAACATGCTCCTATAGATGGAGTTTTATGACTGCGACATACATGGAAATCCTAAAATGGTGAGTAACATGCAAGGAATGATTTTAAAACACATCAAGCGAAATTTTCAACACTAAAATGATCATCATACACCAATATTATTTCCAAAACAACATAAAAACATCATATCCAATGTGAAGGAAACATTTTCAAAGCAATGAGATCATTGTGAATGCAAACTAGCCATTTTGCAAGCCTAAAAGAGGCTTTCTCACAAAATTGAACTCTCCAAAATAATAAGAAGCATTGAAAGATCTTTAAAATCATGTGGAGACACCTAAAACACCCAAATCCATCAATCCAAAATAATAAATTCTGAGACAAGCTCAAACAATGACCCCCTTATGGTTAAACATGCATAAAAAGCTACTTGGGATCAAATTGATGGTTCATAAAGGAGAATACACCAATTCTTATGTTATTATTATTAAAATGAATTAAAGTTAGATTAATATCCACACCTAGAATCAATCCTCCCAATTCCACCTGTATGACCCATGCCAAGTACATGAAGTTGCTCCTTTGCTTACCAAGTGAAAATGGAAGAAAACAAGTTGCAGATGAAACTTTTTGAAATATTCTTGAAAAAAAGGCATTGAAATGGATGATGGGAGGTGAAGAGTTACTATTCCCATGTTTTAGTTGATGGTGGACTAGATAAGTCTGTACAAGTACCCAATAGCTCCTATTTTTTAGGGAAAACTACCATCCACTAAATATAACTAATTTTTTATGAGAAAATAACTATTCTTGACATGATCCACATTGAAACTCACTTGGGTGTCAAGTTTTCTTGCATAAAAATCCATAAAAGCCATTAAATGGGCTAAAAAATGACCAAAAGGCCCCTTTTTCCACATGAGACATAACCTATAGCCAATTTATGACTTTTAAGCATATTAAAACATATTAAGGACCACATTAGGATATTTTCAACATAATTTTACCCTTTGACTACCTTTGACTAGGGTTGACCAACTTTTGACTCAAGTTGATTATCCTAGTACATAAGGGGTAGACCTCCACAAGGACAAAGGAGAGGATGAGTAAGATAATAGACTAACATGACACCCTATAAGACACATGGGAACCTTCTCAAAGGTGAAAAATATTAGGGGTTGAAAAAAGTTTGAATTGTGGTCAAATTTGGTCAGCAGATGCATCTTGAAAAAAAACAACTTCATAGGTTTAACATCAAGATGTATAATAAAGTGGTGTACAACCAAGGTGGGGTCCAAACCTGACATTTCTAAGTAGGACCAAGAAAAACTATCAATAAACTCACTCAAAATGGTTGTAAATACGTTATTTCCTCCTTAGTGATGGATTCACTAGATATGATCCATTTTAGGTTGTCTAGAGTCCCAATTTTGACTTATATAGTGTCTTTTATGAGGAGAGTCAAACCATAATCTAAGATGGTAGTAAATGGCTTGAATTGGAATATAACTATAAATTACTCTATTTATAATATCTCTTCAAGTTATCCAAAATGAGATGAATCTAAATCTCCCAATGGTAGGGATGGCTATGTTATAAACACTATTATAAATTCCTAGGCAATTTGATCAAAGGCATGTTATTCTATAAAATTAAACTTGCACCCAAAATTAAGTTCATCATTGGTGGTATCTTGAGCTTCATTCAAGTAAAGGTGAACACCCACATCTAATGGCACATGAAATAGGTTTTCACCAAAAGACTATCCTTTTTCTTTACTTTTACCTTGGTCCAAAAGTGCCTCAAAAAGGTTTTCACTTTGGGACCTCAATGTTTTATTTATTTTTTTGTGGCTAATGGTGTTCACTCATTATCCAAAATAACCTACATGATCTAGTTTGATAGAGAACCCTTGTTTTTGGTCTCCCAATGGAACACTATCTCTTAGGCCTAGAAAATCACAAAAGGCCTCATCATTCTTAAACTCATCTATAGGCACTATAGATTATTGTTAGTCTCAGGCTCTAAGTTGAGGGTGATATAGAGGAAGTGGATTATGTTAGATTAATAGGGTAAGGATACAAATGGTATGGGTGTAAAATATTTTGGTATTGGAAAGGTTTTCATAAAGGTTGTGATTAGACTCTACTTTGTTCATTACATTGTCATTACTAATTATTGGTATTAGAACATGAATAAGATATATGGGGTCACCCCTAAGCAGTTTAAATATGAGACCATATGTTCCTTTATACCATGTTATAGAAATTAAATCAAGAGTACATTATTAATTTGGGTTGAGGAATCCTCCTTCATAGGTTTAGTTTTATATGATCTTATTAGGAATGGTCTATTTGGCATTTTTATAGTAATTGGCTAGTTTGTCATTGTACAACTAGGATTCACCTTTAGTAAGTGGGACCACTTCTTGGCCAGAGGTCTCTATGAAAAATTATAAGAGATATAATATTAATTTTACCTTTTTCTTTACATTTCCATTCCATAAAATGTGGATTGGCTTTAGGTCTTTCATAGGACTTGGGGTTATATGGAAGTTTGGCTATGTGGAATGTGTCATGAGTCAAGTACTCTCTTGGACCATTGGCTAAGATGGTAAAATTATTATACATTTCCATTGGTGGAATATGAGAGGAAAAATTAAGGGTGTATGAGTCTATGAAATTGGCCTTAGGTAATTCAAAAACTATTTCTTTCCCTTTGTCATTTTTTAGAATCAGATCTAGGCCAAAGTAATAATTATAACTTTCATAGTTAGCCTCCAAATATTTTAAAAGTTCAATAGGCTATAAATCTCCATTGATGGTGACATCCATGCCTAAATGAGAGAACTTGAGACAATAGTACAATGTGTAAGGGATTTCCCAAATTTAATGTATCCAAGGTCTTTTCAGAAGCAAATTGTAATATAGGTTGAAGTTTAACACATGGAAAATTATATTTTGGTTCAAAGTCTCAATGATAACTAGTATGTTTATAGTTACTTGTGATTCTCACTCTTTATTTTAATAGGTCTTGATAGTGATTAATTGTTATTATAGATTAGTTATTTTATATTAAAGATGCTTGATGAGCTTTAGAAACACATATTTAGGCCCGATCCATTATCTATGTGGACACATTTAATTTTATGTCATGTTATGACAACTATAATATATAGGGGATTGTTATGGAGAGGGCCAAGGTATGAAATATCATTTTGGTCTAAGTTTAACTATTGACCTAGGGATAAATGTCCAACCAAATATTGGAATTTGTCTATGGTTATGTCATTGAGAATTTGGTATTGACCTAAGAATTTTATTAGGATGTTTTTATGGATAGTAGATCAATGTCACAAATCCAAAATGAATATTTGTGTGGGTGTCTTCTTAATTTTTTCAACAATGTCAAATATCTTTTACTTAATAGTGGTATATGGATTATTCATATCTAGGATGGTGGGTTGGATTGGTTCATTGGCAAGGGGTTATGGGCTAAGATTGGTAATATTTGACCTTTGAGTTGTGATTTCAAGATTGGGATTAGATATAGGACCATTGTTACTATAAAATGATAGTGGATGGGGGCTAGATATAATAAGTCTTGATTATCAGTGCACTTGTTTATAGTCACAAAGTAATGGTGAGTTATTGATATAAGATCTAAAACTAGTAATCCCTAGTTGTTGGTGTGCATGTTTATGATCCCAAGTCAAGAATAGATTAATGTAATATATGGGTTGATTATAATTATTTAGCAATAGTCATGTTCTATTAACACCTAGTCTTGGATTAATGGTGATGGTGGAAATGTGACCTCCCACAATATGACCTACAACTTTAGTGTAGTCATATGCAACTATGTGGTAAGTATGTTAGGTATTGGAATCGTTATGGCATTGGTTCCTTCCATTAGGTTGACATTATTATTTTTTATGCTTATAATGATATTATTTTCATGGTTGTTGTTGCTATTATTATTTTTATTTTGGCCTTTGTTGTTGTTGTTGTTGATTATTATTATTATTATTATGTTATGGAAAAGGCTTTTGGTAGATACCTAGGTTTTGATTGGATATATGCTCTATTATCCAATGTAATATCTCCATTTTATAACATATTTTTAATGAGGTGCTTCATGTACACATAATGACATATATTATTTCCATGACTATGATGGTATTCACATAACTCATTTTATCTATACCAGTCTGGATACAAAATATCCTTAGGATAATGCTTTGTAACTGGCCAAATCATGATATTAGTTGTGGCTAGATTATAAAACACAACTTCAATAGGTTCTATAATATTTCTAAAGACTCAATGAGTAGGATCATTTCTTCTTGGAGGAGGGGTTTCCAAAGGTAAGGGTTTTTACATAGGCTATACTTGTTGAATGGGTTATTGATGAGGAGTAAGTTACATCTACAAAATTGGTTGAGTAGACAATGTTTACATCATTTTAAAATGACATGACTCAGTTAATCCATTTCCAAAAAATTCTTATTATGATTTATTTTTTTTTATTTTTCATAGTTACTGGCTTAGGTTGGTGTTGACGCTTGTACTTGGACTTGGTTTTGGTTTTGATTTTGGCCTATTCCTTAGTTTTGGTTCTAAATTTGATTAAATGAGGTTAACTTAATAATACATTTGTTAATAAGGGCCTTTCTAATTAACAAACCTTTGTTGATGATATCTTTGAAGGTATGTGCACACTGAAGCTCTAGATGATAGGATATCTCATTATGTAAATTTTTAGTAAACATAATGACCAATTATTTATTTGGTAAGCTGTGGGTGAAGTGACTAATAAATTATCTCCAAATATTTAGATAGCTTGAAAAACTTTCAATGAATTTTTTCTTGGCCTAAGTCAAATATACCAATGAAATCTCATGTTAAAGATTGTAGGATAAATGCTGAACAAATTTGCCTAAGAGGTCATCAAAATAAGATAAAAAATTCTTTGGAAATTTTAGGAACCACTCTAAATCGTGTCCTTATAGACTTAGAGGAAATAAAAGGAGTAAATAAATGTCATTGTAAGCCATTAGATGGAAAACAACAAATAATTCTATTAAATGGGCCTTATGGTCTCCTTTACCCTTGTATTTATCAAATTTTGATGGTTCGTACCCTAGAGAAACTGGTACCTATAGATACTCCATGTTGAATGGGTATGAAAACAATTCATCTAACTTGAACTTCCTAGTTTGCTTCTTGTCTTGAATGGTATAAATTTCATCCTTTTATTTGTTGTAGTTCTTATTCTAATAAACTAGATGGGACATTGGTTTGAGGTGGAGGCTAGCCAAACAAAGATGGACTGCCTTGACCGGGGTATAATTGAGGAATATTTTATTGTGGAATGTTGTTTTAAAGGAACCAACCATGAATATGCATCCATAGATTAGGATGAAGTTGTTGTAATTACACATGTTGTAATGTGATATTTTGGTTTGGATTAAGTATATAGGCTTGATTTTGAGGGGATTGTGGTTGTGATAAAAGGATATGGATCTGGGTAAAGTATTATGCCTACTACAGTTGATTAGGGACTTAATAATGACTAGTCAAACCTAGTTGAATAATGGGAACTTGTTGTGAACCAAGGCCCTATCATTGGATCTATGGCATGTTTTGAACAAAAGGCAATTGTTTCCTAATTGGTACTTATTATATAGTGGTATCTCTTTATTGCATGAACATCAATTATGCAATAAAGAGTTTTTGGATGTTCAACATTTGTCTTTGACCAATGGACATATATTATTGATTATATAGTGTTTATGATTGTAAAGGTATGTTGGTCTAGGACTATAGAGGTACACTTGTCATTACCTATTATGGTGGAGCATTCATTTCCCCCTATTGAGGTGGTAGAATGGTTTGCCTCTAATGCAATGGTATATTAGACTATGCCTATTCTTATGTAATGTTAGTCATTACCTATTTAGGTGGAGTATCATTCATCATATTATGTTGAGGCAAATCATTAGTCAATGCTTGATATATTAATCCTTCCAGTTACATGCTCAAAGAAGTATCTAGTTGAGGATTAAAGGTAATTTATTATGATTGGGATGTAGGAGTTCTTTCCCTCTTCTATTGCAAACCACTCATGGTATTACCTAAAGTCACTTTTTGTGGACTAGTTTTTGGTGTAGTTAAATCACTTTTGCTAGGGTTGGAAAACACTTATGTATTGTCTATTGTGTTTGACACATTATTCAATAGAGAACTAGTAGTCAACTATTCAATATATGGGACATTGAACATGTCTCCAACTAAAGTGTTTTGTAAAAATGGGTTTATACATGAATTATCTTGACCTATAAATTCATTTGATACTCATTTTTAAGAAGCTAACTCTATGAGTAGAGTGTTTGACATGGACATGGTAGTAAAATTATGCGTGAGGTTCAAATAGGTTTGATACACTTGGTGTATTTTTATAAAGTGGTCCTCCATGAGGCCCTTTCATTTGAAAGTCATATTTGGGTATTGATACAACATCAACATGAATTATTATGGATTTATAGTAGAGGTATGTTAATGGTTTTGTTATAATGCATGCTGAGAGGCACTCTAACTAGACTATGCAAATTTTCATGGAGGAAGTCTACAGGAAACTTAACCCCTACCTTTGTGGATCTGACTAAAATTCATCCTTATTTTCAAGAAAGTGATGATCAAACAAATAAGGATCATACATATATGACATATTAATGTAATAAAACTATTGTTGAGCTTGTTCTATAACCAATGGTACACTAGAAATATTCTACAAAAATTGCTCTTGGTCTTGCTCTGAGTATGGAGATGTGTGAAGAAAATAGTGACCTAAGGGATTTTAGATTTATTTACCATATTATGTATTTTAAGGAGGATAGGGATTCATATCAAATAAATTACATCATCACCATAAGGATCTTAAACAAATTCATCTCATGTGACCACATTATCATAACCTGGATTATACATGGATCCACTATGAGTTCAATGAGACATATCCAAATCAATGATGAATGTTTCACGAAAGATATTTTAGATTTATACAAAATTTGAAAAATAAGGTCTAAAGGATAAATGGTCCAAACTTAGTCTAACTTGGTCTAAGGATGAAGTTGTATCTCTAAAATGGTTAGTGTTAAAACTTGGTCTAAAATAGTCTAGCATTAAATGTCTTACACAAATGGGTCAAGTAAATGAATAACAATAATAATAACAATAATAATAATAGTAATAATAATAATAATAATAATAATAATAATAATCTTAGGTGAAAAGTGTTTCAAACAAGTCTAATCTAAGTCTAGAGAAACAAATGTTGCTAGGTATTTTAGAAAACAAAGCACAAAATCTAGGCTAAAAACAAGAATTTATAGGTCTTTTTTGAATAAGGCACAAAAATTAGACTTTTAAACAAAATAATTTTAAGAGAAAAGAGATTTAATAAAAAAATTGAAACACTTTGACACAAACTAGGCATTCAAATTTTAAACACAGACTTTATCATTTGGAAAAAGACATGAAACTTTAGGCATATGGAAGATAGACCACTTTCCCAAATTTAAGCACAAGAATAGTCTATAAATGGAGAAATAAATTAATCTAAGTTACATAACCTAAAAGTGAAGGATCAACACCTAATAAAAAATTATTCAAGGAATATGCATGATTCAATCAATATTTGAATTAGAACTTGTCAAGGATAACATCAAACTTGATTTAGAAGACTAGGTTCCTCAAATAAATAGTAATATAGACAAGATCAAATAACACGATGGTCCTAGGCATCGATCCAAAAGGTACATGTGGTTTTTGAAATTGTAATTAAGACATAAGGAAAAAATTATTTGAAATAATTTGAGTAGTGTAACGATGTTATCATGCTCTAAAGGTATGACAAATGATTTTTTTCAATAATTTAAGGCATAAAACTTAGAATCAGATGGGAAATGTAATGAAAACCCTTTCAAACAAGTAATACACACACACACACACACAAAGGTTTGATAAATGACCAAGGAAAATTTGTGATTTCAAATTGATGGCATAACGTCTCTTAAAACAAAGGATTTATGTGTGAACAGACTCATTTTGGATGTGGTATGACAAACAAATAGTTTCAACTCAAGACAATGTAAGTAAAAAGGATAAAATGACAAAAACACCTAAGTGTAACATCCTAAATCCTAAAACTAACAAGGTGGAATCATACTATCAAATTTCATCTATATACTTGATCTTGAGAGGATTTAAGTTGTTGATAAAAAAATTAAAATCACATGAAAGTAGGGATTTTAGGTCCCCTCTTCTCTCAATAGTTTGTACGATGACAAGGAACTTTGGGCTACTCACCCTACATCAAGAATATGTCCATGGCAAGTGGGGTTGTCTAAATTATCAATTTTTTCTTATTTCTAAATGGTCCCATATGTGTGTAAAAAACTAGGGAACAATCAATTAATTTGTATCTATGTCAACAAACTTATTGTGAAAAGGGTTTTTCTTTTTCATAATAACTACATCCATCAATTGCTTAGTGTAGTGAGATATTCGAGGTGCCCCTATGTTCTAAGGTTGAGAACCTCTAATAAAGCTTGTTTTAACTACTCAAAACAAGTATCCCAATGGGTCACCCTCAATTTATATACCCCACCATGGAGTGGGGTTGAAATGATTCTAAGAGATGAATTCTTGGGTTAGTGCTTCCCTAGAGAACTTGTGATTAGGTGATGAACTCCTATCCACAAGCCAAAAATTCATGAAATAAAGAAAAGTGGAAGGAGTTTAGAGTCATTTTGGGGTCACCCAAATCATATGTATTTTCTGGAGGGCATTAGCGACTTTATTCCATTATTTTTTACTAAAGTGACAAATACAAAGAGTAAGCATTTTTTATCACCCAAGTTATCTAAAACAGGGGGAGAGCATACACGCGACACTCATTTTGTTAAACAAAAACTCAAACAAAAAACATAAAAATGAAAACTCTTATGAGTATGTAACTAAAGTGAGTTCATTTTTATAGCACTAAAATTAAATATGTTATGAAGTTTGAGCCCCCTTGGCTTTGTTGTGGATAATTGCAAAAAATTCAAAAATAAATAAGAGATGAAAACAACTAAGTACATTTTAAGCACCAAAGATATTGTGTGTAAGATTTAAACATGCTTAAAATTTTATCTTTCCACCTCAAGACCTATAAATTATTATAGGTTTTGCCTACTTATAATCCCAAAATCAAGTGAGAAAACAACATTTTAAATTTAGCTCTTGGGTTTATGATTTCTTATCTCAGAGATCAATCATCATCGATCCACATAGATCATTGTTGATTACAAAAATCAATGTTAATTAAGGTACATCATTGAAATTTCCTATAAAACACATAAAATAGTCTATTTTGATTAAAAAAAGATTATAAATGAGCTTAAAACTCAAACATCTCATGGATTCTACAAGAAATGGGTTATACAAACAACATGAAGATCATCAAACTCAAAAGAAAGGTAAGAAATATTGAGTAAAACCATTGTTAGCCATGTTCCCTACCTTTTTATGTTTTTTACACAAATATCATGGTTGATTCCTATAATTTACTTTGATTTAGATAATCAGTGTCGATCCTTACAACCTGTGACTTGCTTAAAAAGAAAAGATGTAAAATACAAAGAAAAAACTTGAAACTTGAATATTTATATGCATTCATTAGAAATATTAAAACTATCATATCAATATCCTTGGATATATGGGATACTTTGTCCTATCGGTCATGCCAACATGTGAACAAGGAACAAGTAGAGGGGAGGTTAGTCTTGTGTTATTCTAATAAAACAAATCAAAATAACACACTAAAATCCTAACACCTCTATATTAGACACTAGGGAGAGCATAGGTAAAAACTATATAAATGAAAACATAATTATAACACAAAATAATACACTCTTTTTCCTTCCTTGGAGCTCCAAATGTCTTATTGAAGTGGCTTAATCAGTTGTTGCATCAACAAATCTTCGTCAATGAATCTTTTTTAGCTTCAATTTTACTTGGCGTCTTGGATTGGTTTCTTGGCTAATGATTTTGGCATGGTAACATTTATTGAAAGGCTTGTCTCTCTCCAAATTAGAATTATAACTTTGGCTTATGATAACTTTAAACATAAATAGGTATGGCCTTGTATTTATAGCCTCAAAAGTTAACTCTCAACTAAGGTGAGTCAAGGTTGAGTTTAAACATGGAATGAGTTCAAACTAACCCTAGGTTATTTGATGTTAAATCCAGTTGAGTTAAAAATTTCTCATGTAATTATGATTTTTAATTAATAGACATGGCTCTTAAATTAGATATTTTGAAATATTTTGGAAGAGCTTGACAACTCATAAACATAATGATGAAAAGCCTTAATATTTTGATTTTTAGAATTTCCATTTTTAGATATTTATTAAATGTAAATGGATAATTTAACTAAGCATTTAATCTTGTTTAATTAGTTAATTAAATTTTATTATCACTTTATCTCTTTTAATATTTAATCAAGTGTCTCACTTAATGGGTCCATAGGCCAAACTGATAGTTGTTAGGTCACAAGGTGACTAGGGATGAATCCATGAGAGATTATTTTTGTGTATGGGCTAGTATCCCAAATAGGGATGCATCAACATGATTTTGATCATTGATGAATGATGTGAAGCCAAAATTGGGACATTTAATGATTCCTAGGCTTAATTTATAATGTTTAGTAGGAACCAGTCTAAAGTCTGATCGAAAGTTAGTTGTGGATAAAATTAGATGTCTATAGGTATTGTGTGGTATTGTGAATTATTTGATATCTCTTACACTCATTTGGATACATTATAGATTGTGTTCGATGTCCTATTCATGAGAATTCCATTTTATTGTAAATAAGGGGATCATTGTAATTGGTTTATGTAGTTTTGCACTTATTTGGTGTCTTCTCTCAGCCATGTTGACTTCAATTGAGAGATACCTATAGAGGAAAGTTTATTTTACATCATTGGTTATTCTTGAAAAGAGAAACTATGTTTATTGGCATGTTTATGTGGAGCACTTATTCATGAAAAAGGGAAATAATCATATTCTATTCCTATGTGGGTAGATTTATGCTTCCACTAATTCTAACAAGTACATTAAGTGGGATAACACTTATGACAATGATTTTGGTACCTTGTTGCTACATGTTTCATAGGATATAAATCACCATGTGTATTGCATCATGGGTCCTAAAACCATTTCAAGCATATTTCAATATCTTTTAAGAGTTATTGCTAATATTTATCACTCTTACTCCTCTTCTTATCATCTCTTTATAGACTATTATACTCTTTCCTCCTACTCCTATTTAATATGATGACACATCCATAGTGGATAATTCCCTTATTTATATTGATCCATCATAAATATCCCATTAAAAATTCTATTTCCATTCTTGTGCATGATATTATTATTTTAGATCCATCATAGATTGGTACTTTGAAGGAATATACTGTTTCTAGTGAGAGTATTGTTGTCATCAAATCTCACACCCTAGAAGAGGGTGTTCAAGCCTCTTATAGATTTGGGAAACATGGTAACACTTCCAGGTATGTGGGTGTACCTATAGTGGAAGTGAGCCTCTAGATTTTAAGGGCTAGCTCCCTAAATTTATTTTTAAGTGCTTTCACCTATGCTAATACTTGCTTATGGGAAAAGAGTTATAAGTTGCATGAAATAAAACTAATCTAAGGGGGTGATATACCAAGATGTATTTCATATGACCATCATACTTTCCTACACTAAGAAATAAGACACACATACTAACTTATAATGCCTATGGATTCTAACATGAGTATTTCAATATGAAGGTGAGATGTATGAGAGTTATCCAAGGTAAGTAAACCATAGGCCAGTTTTAGGCACTAAGACTCATTATACACTTAAAAGATAGGTTCGTACACTTTACAACACTTTATATGACCTATTAGAATAGAAATTTTTTTGCAAACATGAAATGATAAGGGAAGAAAGGATATAAAATAATCACTTTGCATCACCATACATCACTTGCACACTTAGACAATTTTTCAAGAACTAAAAATTAGATTTTCATTAATTTTCAAAGGTAAAATATGATTTCATTCTAGTAGGGCTTTGCCATACATGGAGTGTAACTTTTTTACAATAGTTCAAGAGATATATTTATAGAATAAAGGCCATAAGAGAAAGGGGGACTTGATTTTTAAAAGGGGAATCAATTAGTTTTAAAAAAAATTGAAAAGTGGTTACAACTACCTCTATAAATATGCTCATTCAGACCATTTGATTGATCTAGGTCACCTAGAGTGGTTGCACAGTTACAATATCTTCTCTATGATACTCCATGTTGGTTGTAACAATGGGTTCAAGTCCTTTTCAGTTGTGTCTAGTTAATAGTGTAATTATAACACTTGGATCCATCATTTAGAATCATGACTTGTTTCCAACTACTCTTGACTTATTTTTTTGGCATGTATAGTGGAGAGAATGGTAACTTTCAAGTAGTTGGTCCATTTAATGAACTATTGGGTTCTACTTATTTGCCTTCATGGCATCCTACGAAATATTAGCTTTTTTTACTAGAAATGACAAACACAGTTAGATAAGGATCCATTTATGATTAAAAAAAACAAGATAAAAGTCCATATTTAGCCACATGGGTGGTCCATTTATGTTCTCTATGCTTGACTATATCGTATTAACTACTCTATTTCATTTGAACCACCTTTAATGGAGTTGAAAAAACTCTAAAAAACCTTACTTTCATGGTCAAAAATAACATTTCAACCCTCATAGAGAATCCTAGGCTTTCCATTGCTCTCAACCTTAATTTTAATTGGTTTTCAATGATTGATCTAGATTCTTAACTCATTAACCAACTTGTTTCATCAATTTGGATCAGTATGAATGCACAAAAACCATCAACCCTCTACCAGTTGAATACATCTTTAACACTTGTCATAAAAACATTCACCCTTGAGAGTCGTTGACCCTTTGATCTCCATGTACCATTGGATTGATATGTAAGATCAAGCACAAATCAATGATCTTGATGGGACCCATTGTTTGAAATCCAATAGCTAGTGCCTAGTCTTAAAATTAACAATCTATGGGATGTCTTTTGACATTCATGTGACCATTTTTTACTATTATATGATTGTCAAATTAAATATCAGAAGGATTATCCTACTCTATCTTTAAATTTGACATTTGTGAAACCATCATTCATCATTTTGTAGAATTTGATTGATGTCTTACAAGATGTCAAATTTAAACATAGGTAGATTTTTTCCTGAGCTTTAATTCGACATTTGTATGAACGTCTTATATTTTTTGACTAACTTTGAAATCTTGGATCTTGAAGTGTGAGAAATATGGAGGTCCCAAATTTGTAGGAGATGTTCTTCTTGCCAAACAGGATGAACTTATTTGATGTGATGGTCCTAGGAGTTTATTAAGTGAAGATATTCAAAGTTTAATAAGGTTGGTTCATAACTAATTTTATGTGACATCTCACAAAAATAGATCTCAAATGACTAAGTATGGGAAACTTATCAAAAATGCTCGAGAGCCCAACTGTGCACATATATAAATCCATTTGTGTTTTGGTAGAGGACCTCAAGCTTGGCATATAACAACTTGGGACCAAGGTAAACAACTGAACAGACCCATGTGGTTACCTTAATTTAAAATTGATACATGTGTAAGATATACCTTTATGAAAGTGCTCACTCATATCTACTATAAAATTCTTGAAAAATTATGAGTGTGGGAAAACAAGCAAAAAGTGACTGAGGAGCCAACTTTGGACCTTAGTAACTTTTGATGTGCTTGGAAAGAAGACCTAAGATTTGACACATATGAGATTGGTAAACAAACCCATCTAACCAATTCCTCTTGTCTCATCCACATGTGCAAGATCTAGCCTTAACAAACTACCTACTTGTACTTTTTACCATTTGGCCCAAACTGCCTAGGTGAACACAATGAAGAACTAGATGAATACCAAGAGCTTCTTAAGTCATTTCAAGCACCCTTAACATCCCATAGGGTCTTTGAAACATTCTCCATGACATTATAAAATTCCCCTATATAATATTTTGGCTAGATGGGGTTGACCCATTTGACCTATGGGAAAAAATGGTTAACATTCTTGGTGATTTCTAGGGGTTACATTCCTACTTATGCTAAAGGAACCCAGACTAATTGCCTAATATTATCCATTGGGATATGAATTCAGATGTATAACATATTTGGCACATAAAATACCTTTAAAAACACATGAAACATAGAAAACAACAAGGATAAAACACAAAGCAAGGAACTAAACAAAACATAGTGTGTTTCAAATCACTTATTGGGACACAATAGAATAAGAAAAGAAACACACACATAATAAAACTAACATAGGCACTAACTAACTTGAGATGAAAACTTCCACAGGATCAAATGGAAAGTATGAAAACTCACTTTTTTTATGACATGAAGGGTTGAATGAGACATGTAGACTTTTGATCCTTGACATCTTCTTCATGTTGTTTTCCAATTTCATTAGCATGATATTCAATGAGAACCAAGAAACTCCAAATAGGCTATCTATGTAAATAAACTCTTATTTCATCCAAGTAGCCTCAACTCTCTCATATGGTTCCTTAGCTATGCCCTCCAATGGTGGTTAAATAAGGATTTCATTTTTGGTTTCCATAGTGTCCTCAATAAGATTAGGTTTCTCTTTAACTGCAAATTCTTCATGCTCATCCTAGAGATATGTATAGTCTACCCAATCTTGATCATTATCCTCCATGGAAAAATACTTATCTACCTTATCATGTACTTGGCCCTTGATATACAAATTTGTGAATATGATAGTCTTCTCAACCTTGTTTTCCTCCCTGACAGAATGTACTTGATGTTTGAGAGCATCAAGCTCTTCTTCTTTATGTTTTAATACCTTTGGAAAGGTTTAAACCTTAGATAATACTCTTGAATATATTTGAGGAATCTTGAATTCTACCTTTATTTCATCCTCCATGTTTGTAACTTCTTGGAAAAAAAATACACCAAATTACTTCATGACTATAGGTTCATGATGAATAAAAAGATATTCACCTTCATGTTTGATTGAACACTCAAGATCTTATTTATTAGGTTCATTAACAAACTTGTCATCATATATGAAATATTTTTGAGCAGGATGATTTTTACCCAACCTATCAAATTCCTTTCATATGGCATTGAACCTCAACTATAAATCTTCTTCCTCATGAATGTCATCTTCAAGAGTTATTTCATCTACCATAGTCTGATGAGACTCTCTTAGGATTGTAGTTTTTAGAGGACTGACTTGGTCTTTGTCCTTGATAGTATTTTCTAATTCATGATTGAGATGGTCATCCATAATTTCATGATTAGACATAGAGTCCTATTCAAATGCCTCTCTCTTCAAGTCTTGGCCATATTCCTCTTGGATAACTACAATATAATCTTCAATATGTTTCTTTTCATCTAAGAAGGTAGGATTACACTTTTGATCACTGAGTGGAGTCCCTATGTTGATTTACTCTTCATAGTCACTCATTACATACTCTTTGTTAGCTTTATCTCAAGCTATTTCCTCTTCATTTTTTCCCCCTAAAATGGGTTCATGTGAAGGAGCTAGAATGTGAGATGTAGTAGAAGGATGAGATGTGATGGGGGGGATAATGAATTGGGGATGGAGTGTGAGGGGTAAGAGAGAGATTATAAGTGGATTAAAGAAAGATTAATTCACTATTAAGCTCATAGGGATGTGATTTCTTGGGTTGATTAGAAGAACAAACATATACATAAGCAGGAGTTGTATTTTGCCAATATTTTTCTTGAATTTATTCAAAAATAGCATGTTTATTTTTTATCTCTTTATCCTCCCACATATTTAGCCTCTCTATTGAGCATTTGAGGCACTTATTTCCTAAGTCTATTTGTTCCATGATCTCTCATTGAGTTCCTTTAGTTTATTCAAATATCTTCAAATTTTGCATATGACTTTGGATAACATTTCTCAACCATTCCATGAGATGATCAGGGAGTATATCATACTCATCACCCTCATTATCATTTCATCTTCAAGAACTAGTAAATGTGATATGGATGACAATAAATACTTGATATAAGATGGAAAAAATGAAGGAGGAGGGTAATGATGAGGATCAAAACAAATTCAACTTTTTGCATTCTATCATGTAAGAATATATATCTTACCTTGTAATACCTTGATATAGAGTCCATAGGAACGTTTTGTTCCTCATGACAATACTCATAGGAGTACTCTTGAGGTTCATAGGTACCAGGGTATGGTTGATAATGTTAATATTAAGACTAAAAATGGGGTGTTTCTTGATAATTATCTTGGTAACCTTTCTCATAGGGTTGTCCAATAACATGTTGTTTGTATGGGGGGAAATGGATGATTATAGGGCTGCCATGGCTCATAAGAGTAATAAATTTTTTGATAGGACTACTGAGGAGTATAATGTGTTTCATATAAATGATGGTAAGGAGGTCCATGGTAGGGATATTCACCATGGATGTTCATGTTAACCTCATGTATCAAAGGAAATATAAAATTGATAAAAAATTCAATGAAATATACCTAGGCTACTTATAACTAGAATTTATCATTCGGAGTCACCATTGGTGATAGGTTTCTTGCTTCCAAAATATGATATAATAAAGACACACCAACACTCTTCCTACTCTCTTAAACCTTGGTCCCATTGAGTGTGATAGAATTGTTGTCACCAAATCTTGCAGCCTAGAAGAGGGTGTTCAAGTCTCTTCTAAATTTGGGAAATATGGGAACACTTCTAGGTATGTGGGTGTACCTATAGTGGAAGTAAGCCTCTATATTTTAAGGGATAGCTCCTTGAATGTATCTTGAAGTGATTTAACCTATGCTAATGCTTTCTTATGGGAAAAGAGTTATAAGTTACATGAAATAAAACTAATCTAAGGGGGTGATGCACAAATATGTATTCCATATGACCATCACACTTTATTTCACTAAGAAACAAGATGCACAAATTTATTTCCAAGACCTATGGATTCTAACATGAGTATTTCAATATGAAGGCAAGATGTATGAGAGATATTCAAGGCAAGTGAACCATAGGATAATTTTAGGCACTAAGACTCATTGTACACTTAAAAGATAGGCTCATACACTAGAAAACACATCATATGACCTGTTAGAACATAAAATATTGTAAAAAAAATGAAAGGATAAGGGAATAAAAGATAGATAATAATCACTTTACATCACCATACATCACTTGCACACTTAGACAATTGCTCAAAAACTAAAAATTAGATTTACATTAATGTTCAAAGTTAAAATATAATGTCATTATAGTAGGGCTTTGTCGTACATATATTGGAAACTTTTTACAATATCTCAAGAGCTATATTTATATAATAAAGGTCACAAGAGAAAGGGGGCCTTGGTGATCAAAAGGGGAATCAATCAATTCAAAAACATTTTAAAAGTAGTTACAACTACCTCTACAAATATGCTCATTTAGACCATTTAACTGATCTAGGTCACCTAGAGTGGTTGTATAGTTACAATATCTTCTATATGATACTTCATGGTGGTTGTAATGATGGGTTTAAGTCCTTTTCAATTGGGTCTAAGTAACAGTGTAGTTACAACAATTGAACCCATCATTTAGAATCATGACTTATTGCCAACTACTCCTAACTAGTTGTCATGGCATGCATAGTGGAGAGAAAGGTCACTTTTAAATATATAGTCCATTCCATGAACTATTAGGGTCCACTTGTTTGCCTTCATGGCACCCTTTGAAACATTAGCTCTTTCTACTAGAAATGATGAACATTTTATGATAAGGATCCCTTAATGATGCAAACCTACAAGCTAGAAGTCCATATTTAGCCACATGGGTGGTCCCTTTATATCCTCTATGCTTAACTACATTATATTGACTACTCTATGGTGTTTGAACTAGATTTTATGGAATTAGGAAGACTCTACAAAACCTTGCTTTCATGGTCAAAAATAGCCTTTCAAACCTCATCAAGAATCTTGAGCTTGTCATTTCTCTCAACCTTGATTTTCATTAGTTGTTGATGCTTGATTTGGATCCTTGACTCATTAACTAACTTTCTCCATCTATTTAGATCAATGCAAATTATTGAGAACCATTGATCCTCTATTAGTTAAATGCATCTTTAACACTTATCATGCACACATTCACCCTTGAGATTGGCTGACCCTTTGACCTCTACATGTCCTTGGATTGAGATGTATGATCAATCTTAGACCATTGATTGAAATCCAATAGCTAGTATATGGTCTTAAAATTTATAGTCTATAAGACATCTTTTGATGTTCACATGACCATTATTGATGATTACGTGGCTATCAAATTTAAGCTCAAAAAGGATTGTCCTACTTTGTCTCTAAATTTGATGTTCGTGTGACCATAATTCATTATTTTGTATAACATGATTGATGTCCCACAAACCATCAAATTTAAACACAATTAGATTTTTTCCTAATCTTTAACTTGATGTTAATGTTAATGCCTTAAGTTTTTTGACCAACTTTGAAATCTTGGATCTTGAAGCATGAGAAACATGGAGGTTCTAAATTTGTAGGAGATGTTCTTCTTGCCAAAAAGGACAAACCCATTTGATGTGATGGTATTAAGAGTTTCTCAAGTGAGGATATTTGAAGTTTAATAAGGATAGTTCATAACTACTTCTACATGATGTCCCATGATGACTAAGCTCAAATGAATAAGTATGGGAAACTTTTCAAAAATGCCTGAGAGCCCAACTTTGCACATGTATAACTCCATTTATGCTTTGATGGAGGACCTTGATCTTGGTGCACAAAAACTTGGGACCAAGGTGAACAAACCCATGTGGTCACCTTCCTTTTCAACTATCACATGTGAAAGATATACCTTTGTGAAAGTTCTCTCTCGGCTCTACTAGAAACTTCTTGAAAATGGTTGTGGGGGAAAACAAGTAGAAAGTGGCAAAGGAGACAACTTTGGACATTTGTAACTTTTGATGTGCTTGGGTGGAGGATCTGATATTTAGAACATATGATTTTGGTATAAAAGTGAATAAGCCCATCTAACAAATTCCTCTTGGATCTTCCACATGTGTGAGATCTAGCCTTAACAAACTACCCACTTGCACTTTTTACCACTAGACCCAAAATACCTAGGTGAAAATAATGAAGAACCAGATGAATACCAAGATATTCCTAAGTCATTCAAAGCACTCTTAACATCCCATAGGGTCTCTACAACATTCTACATGACATTTTAAAATTACCCTATACAAGATTTTGGCTATAGGGGTTGACCCATTTGACCTATGGGGAAAAAATGGTCAATTACACCTTGTAAGGCCATCAAAAACTCTTCTCTTCCTATGAATATTCATTTTTTAGATCTATGTCATTTATCTATAGTCTCTTATTTATATTCAAAGGTTGTTGATCCATACTCTACACTTCCCATGTACATTCTTTTAGTGAATAATGCATGCCATTCTTATTCATCAAACTCATTTATACTTGATGACACTTTTGTGGCTGATCACATCTTTAAGATTGATGACTCTTATTCTAGCACAAATTACTACAATAGTGATGGGGACACACCTACACCATATCCTTATCACCTTTTATATATTTAAGATTTATTTCTTTATCCATTGACCTCTAGTCCATTTCCAACATTACATGGTGAAAGTATATTGATGTGGGACACATCAAACATTGAGTAATCTATTCCATAAGTATAGGGCATTTAACAGTCCTTCTTATCCTCTACTCCCATTGCACCATCATTACATAGAGTGTTATATTTAGTTGTATAGTTACTTTTATAGGAATCATATCTTTGTTAGAGATTAATCAGGTACTTATTTGACGCATTCATATTTTCAAGGTGATTCACTCTATGCTACACCTACTTTCAATAGGTTCACTTCAGTGGTATTACATTTAGTGCTTGTGATCGATCTTGATATAACTATGAAAAACTTATATTGTGGACCCTAATTAGATATATTTTTACTAATACCTCAATCAAACTCCACTATGGAATGGTCAGACTTCTAGTACACCATTCATATTATTCCTTCAGTAAAGAGAAGAAACATTGTTCTTTGTAGATGGAACTTATTAAATATTTAGGAAGTGAATCTCCTCAATAACATTCATCATTTTTTTGAGATATAATATAAGTAGATTCATCATCTTCTATGGAGACTCCTTATCTCTTCTCTCTATGTGTTTTATTGCTCTCACTTATGGACACATTTTCATTTATGACTGAAGTCCTTAGAGCATGCACTATTTCTCACTTTCATATCTTTATGGAGAGGAGTCTTTTCCTATATGTTTGCTTATTTTATTCACCTTATAATATTTTAATTATGTGTGGGTACCTCATTATGCCTCATTTTCAAGATTTATTTCTTCTACCCACATAAGATATGCTTTAAGGGGGTGTTAGTGTTGGCCTTTTTCTACTTGTAGGTTTACCTACATGATTGTTAGTCAGATTGTTTAGGGTTATTAAGGACATTAGGGGAAAATAAACTTATGTTTTTTTTAATAGTGAGTTGATTTTTTACCTTTTTGGTGACCTAATATCTCACTATGTGATTATATTAGGCTAATGGACTAATATGAAATTCACTTTTGCTTTGCATTGCTCTCACCTAGTCCTAGGTTTTTCATGAAATATTGGATGTTCAAAGATCTTGGAATAATTTAATAGTTACGTGAATTTTCTTGCTTGTCTATGTGTGTGGGGTTATGATGGGAAAAAAATTAGGTTTCAAAATGGAGGGTTCTTAAATAAATAATAATCATAATCATATATTTTTTATATGATATAGTTTCAAAGGCTATGAAGGACATGTATGGAAAAAGTGGAAGCATACATTAGGCATGCAAATTATTTGAAAAATTGTATGAATGAGATGTGGTCTCATGTAATGAAATGATTGTAGGATATATATGTTTATTCTATTGACAAGCAGCCATGTAGTATAAGTGGATGAGGGATATAAATATTTTAGTAGGATTATTGACACTTGTTTGCACTATAACTAAAATGGATCACATGTATGATTGAACTTATTTTTCAATATCTCCAAACTTGATATTCAAAATGAATTAAACATATGGTACTTACATGTAGTGTTTAATACACACACACACACACACACACACACACACACACACACATAAATACATATAAGTATGTATATGTATATATATGTATACATATATATATATATATATATATATATATATATATATATATATATATATATATATATATATATATATATATATATATCTATATGTACATACATACATACATAGGCATATATATGATTTTGATGGGAAGAAATTTTGGTTTCCATTTAAGATTCAAAAAGTGCATCTACACTTTTTGACTTCAAAATTTAAGGTTAATTTATTATAACCAACTCTTTTTTTATTAATTTTAAAGGGGGATTTGTTTGAGTTAGGGTCCCCAAACCCTAGGAGAAGTTCTAGTAAAAAAGAGCCAAAAGGATAACCAAGACAAACAGAGAAACAAGGACCAACACAGTCTAGAAATATCTACAAAACAACCCTAGAATAACCTAAAAACAATATAAAAACTATACTAATTTAAGATTCCAAATGCATCTTCCTAGCATGCCTTCATTTTATTGAGATTCATATTTATATACATTAATAAAATTTCATGATCTATATTGTGTTGGACACTACTACTTTTTCCTTTTTTGCCCTTACATTTTCCAACATAGTTGGGTTCAAATAATTCCTTAAGATGAGCCCTAAGATTTTCCATGTTTTGAATACCTTCATTCATTGTAGCCTTGCTGCAACTAACCAGGAAACTTATCTTGTTTTTTAGATTCTCATTAGTGTGTTAAAGTAAGTCCAATATAAAGCTCAGGTGTTAAATCTAGATGTCCTCTCTCTCTGCCAAGGTTTTATACAATTTAGCATTCTCCTACTGAAGCACATTCAACTTACTCTTCATAATCATAATTTTATGCATGAACCACCTCATTAGATAATTCTAGAGGTTGATTTATTCTACTATTTTATCTACATTATTCTTTCCTTTAAGAGAAGTGACCAGATGATTTAAATCTATGTTTTTATCCTTTTGAATCTGAGATGTCTCCCTTTTCTCTAGAGTTGTAGTCCCCTTATTGTCTTTATTTTTATCAAGCATTGTCTATGTCTGATCCTACTCTCTATTATTCTCTCCCTCATTACTAATTTATTCCAACTCCATAATTAATCTAACCACATCAATGAATTTCTCAACACTCTCTTATCTTTCATCTCTTACAAGCTCTTATACCCCTATTTCCCATGTTTCTTTTTGCTATGATCAATGGTTTTAGAAGCACTTCTAAGGCTCTTTTTGATTTTTTCCTATTCTTTAAAAATATATTTACTTTTCTTATCTATTTCCTTCTCAGCATATGTTTTCTTGATTCCTAATGACCTACTCGGGCTACCTGGATACTTAATCTAGACTTTTTTATCTTATTTATAGCCATCGGCCCCTCCTCCAGCTTCTCTTGCTAGTTTTGAGGTATTCTAGGGATGATTTATTTCATACCTTTGAAATATTTTAAGATAATGAAACTTTCCCCCTTGTGTCTCAGAGAAGAATAATTCCCATTATTTAATTTTAGAATAGAGATCTCCATAGATTTGAGAATAAATAAATAAATGCTAAAAGACAAACCATGCCTAAAGTAATTGAGCATTTTGAACATAGACCATCTCACCACATTATATCTACCCTCTAAAGTAATATGATAAATAAGGTGAAAAGTTACCTCAGTGAAATGCATGGGTAGGGATTCCATATCAAAACCATTATGTAGATTCTCCAACTACTTTCCATATTCTAGAAAAGCCTCTTTATTTGGTTTGAATTCTCTAAGAGTGTGGTATCTCTTGGTCTCCTCAATTGTAAGACCCATCACATGAGAGATAAGCTCTTGTACGATGTCAAAAATGACACCATTAATGGTAATAGACCTCTCATCTCAAGGCTTTATGAACACAATAGATAGATGTATTTTGAGCCCTTCAATTCTCTCCATGAAACTCACAAAGCCCCCTACCTATAGGGCATTCCAAACTCTTTCATTCTTTCTAAATTCTGGTTGGAGCTTAGGTTTAATCTTATTTGGTAGGCCCATTGAATTAATTTTATCAACACTTTAGTGTATCTTATTATCTATGTTATAATATAACATCCAATTAGGGATATATTTTTTTACAAATATTTAATCTTCTTTGAGACTCCTTACCCCTTCTGGATGCTTCTTTGTAGAATAACTAAGGTTAGGGTCATGGGGCCTAAGTCCTTGATTCCTGACATAAAAAATCACATTCCCCATAGACGTTAGGGAAATAATCCATATGCATAACATTATTAACATGATTTTTACCTTTATTAGTGAATTTTAAAGTCAAATCCCTAGGGAGGTCTTCATGGCCAAACTAAGTTTTGAAACCAACATTACTGACTCCCTTGTTTGCAAACTAGTCAACAATCCCATTCCCATATCTAAACATATGTTGGATATGAACCTATTGTAAGGAATTCAAAATGCCTTTGGATTCATCAATGGCATTCTTGATAGACCAACTTATAATATTTTTACCATTTAAACAATTTACAATGTTCAGGGAGTCACCCTTCACCAAAAGATTTTGAGCATTTATTTGTTTTGCCAATCTGATCCCCCATAATGATACCAAAGTTTTAGCCCAAGAATTCATTTTTAGACCCATATAACCCACATAAGTAGCAAGTATATTTCCTTAAAAATATCTTATGATACCCCCACCTCATATTACTCCCATATTTCCCTTTGAAGTTCCATCAAAGTTGAGCTTTGAGTGGAGGTTTCTACTTCATTCATTTTCTTATTTCATCCTTAGGGTCTGGTTTCCCCAAGTTTGAAGTGTCTATTTACAAATTTTGAGCTATAAATGTTCATTGGAGATAAAATTTTTGGCTTTCTTGACTTGTATTGACTTGTAGATTTCTTTGATATACATAAAGATTATTTTAGATATATCCTTATTATTGCACTTATTATCCCTAAATATTTGGTTATTTCTTGCTCCCCAAATCCCCCGTAAAATATGTAGTAGGGTTATATTCCATAGATGTTTGACATCAGAATTTTTTAAATGATATCTCCAAGACATCCAAACATCCATTAGAGAACTAGGTTGCACCTATGAAATGTTGAATTTTTCCATGAAGAAACTCCACACTTTCTACGTGAAAGAGTAATTTACTAATAGGTGAAAAATAGTTTCATTTTCCTCTTCACACAACACACATCTATTAGTAATGATGAATCATATTTTCCTCTATTTATCTATAGTCAAGTTTATATTTTAGATGGCAACCCATATGAAGAAGCTAATTTTTGGAGTAAGAAATTTATCCCACACCCCTTTCCAACGAACCTCAATTTCTTGCTCTTAAGAAATAAGATTATAACTTTATTTGACTTTGTATTGAGCATCAAAAAAGTCCTTCTAGACCTACTTGTCTTCTTTATCTACCTATGGGATATGAATAATGTGAAAAACATTATTTAGCTCAGCTAACTTTAAATTATCATTTTGATCTATGCTATCTAGACTTTGTTTTTTCCAATGTCTAGTTCCCTCCCTAATTTTCCAATATTCAGTGACATTGTCTCCATATTTATGCCTCAAAATTTCTTTGATGTGTAAACCAATGTCCCTATAAAATGGCATCAAATCCATGCTCCAGTTATCCTTCTAAAAATCTATTCTCCTAGCTTCACCTAATTACCATTTGGAACCTTCAATAATCAACTCTTTATTATCAGTTAAAATTTTTCAAATATGTGAACCTCTCACAAACTAATTTTTAGATAATATTACAATTGGGTTTCTTCCTTAAATGTATTTAAAGGAGAGAATCTTTCCCCAGACAAAATTTTTAGTTATAAATCTCAATAAAAATTTGGATATTAGATCTTTGTTGATCAGTTGAAGATTTTTGATGCCCAAACCACCATAAGATTTTTTGTTGAAAACTTTGTTCCATGCTATCAAGTGAAATTTGATTTTTTCCTCAAAACCAAACCAAATAAAATATATTTTAATCTTGATAATTTTATATTCTACTCCTTTGGGTAGTTTAAATAAGGATATTATATAAACCAGGAGACTTTGTAATATTCTCTTCATCAACACTACCTTCTCAACCTGAGATAAGAGTTTACCTTTACATCCTAAAAGTATCTTTTGAAATCTTTCAATCAAAAAATTCCATGATATAACTTGGATTTGAACTCTAATGAGTGGCATTCCCAGGTAAATAGAAGGAAGTTCTTTAATTTGGCAACCCAACAATGCAACTATCCTGGTTTGTCTAGTCACTAGAGTGTTAAAGAAATAGACTGAGCTCTTATCAAAATAAATCTTATGATTTGAAACCTTTTCATACATAAAAGAAAATACTTTTTATTATTATATATTCCTACATTAAAGCTTTAGCTAGTAAGATAGTGTCATAAATGAATTGTTGATGTGTCATAGCTAACATGTGTATAATTGGTTTAAAACCTCTTAATTGCTCATCTTCCAATGGCTTAGATATGAATTTACTTAAAGATTTTTCCATGATGATGAAAATAAATGGTGACAAAGGATCTCCCTTTTTAACTCCTTTATCACTTTCAAAAAACCCTTTTGCCACTCCATTAACCAACACATAAAATATACATGTGGAAATGCAAACTCTAATGATCTTTATAAATTTATCATTGAAACCAAAGTAATTCATCACTCTATCTATAAAAATATAGTCCAGTCTATCATATTCCTTTTCCATATCTAATTTTAGAATCATAGATACTTTTTTACCTTTTTACATAGAGTGTATGGCTTCATGAAACACAATAACTCCATCTTGGATATGTCTTCCTAGAATGAAACCACCCTATTGAGATTGAATAAAGTTTTCCATGCTTATTTGCATCCCCATGGTAATTAGTTTGGTAATGATTTTATAGAATGAGTTGTAAATAATAATGGGTTACAAGTTAAATAATTTCACTGGCCCTTTTTTCTTAGGAATGAGTACAAGAAAAGTGTGGTTAAATTCTTTGAGAAGTTAACTGAATCAAGAAATTCATTTATAGCTACAATAATATCTTCTCTGATAATATCCCAAAATGTCCTAAAAAATGAAATTGGAATATAATCAGGACTAGGGGCCTTATCTGGGTTCATCCTAGAAATGATAAACTTTATGTCCCCATTAATGGTATTAACAGTTAGCATTTCATTATCTTCCAAGCTGGTCAAATCTAGGATTACATTCATAAATTCTTGCTCAAACTCAATGTTTTTCTTGAAATTATTTTATACATGTTCTTATATAAAAAACACTTGATTTTTTAATATCCTCCTCATTCAAGGATATATGTCCTTCACTATTAATGATATCCCTTATGGAATTATTTTTCCTATGTTTGAGCATAGACTTGTGAAAAAATCTAGTGTTCATGTCTCCCTCTTTCAACCATATATTCCTAGATTTTTGCCTCCATAGAGATTCTTCTCTAGTGACTATGGTATGATACTTACACAATAATTGTTTTCTCTGCTTTGAGTATCTAAATCATACCCCTTTTTCTCAATTTATTCTTCTATCTTAGCAAGGTCTTCTTTGATGGCCTTTTTTGTACAAGAACATTGTCAAAGACTAATTTGTTCCATTGTTTGAACTTAAATTTGACTTTCTTGAGATTTTTCACCAAATTAAACATGGTTGAACCTCTATCACTCTTTTTCCACCATTATGTCATTATATCCTATATTTTAAGGTGTGTGAACCACATGTGCTCTATGTAGAAAGGGTATCTAGATTCCTTGGCATATTGATCAATGATACTTAATTATAAATGGGAATGGTTTGAGCCAATTTTTGGCAATGATTTGAGAAAAAGATCTTTGTGTTATATCCAATTTATACAAATGAAAACTCTATCAAGTCTACACTATATAATATTTTTCCTAAATCTTCAATTAGTCCAAGTAAACTTAGGCCCTCTAAGATCAATATCCAATAAACCAATGTCATGTATGAAAGAGGATAAATCATCCATGCTATCCATACAAATTGAATTACCACCCTTTTTGTCTCTTAGATGTAGGGATGAGTTGAAATCTCCCACCATAATCCACGGAATTTGAGTGTAATTGCTTTTAAAGGCTCTAATATTCTCCCAAAACTTTATATGTGTTGTCCTTGTGTTAGGAGCATACATATTTGAAAATATCCACTATTTTTTCTCTAGAATATCAAAAAAATAACCACTATATGGTGTTGTGATTTGATAATGGGTTCTCTTATTAGATACTTGGAATCCCAAAAAGTAATCAGTCCTTCAGAGGATCCTGAAGCACTTATGCAAATAACTTCTACTTCATTCCAATAAACCTTTTTATGTTTCAAAAAATAGCTTTCCTCTTTCTTAGATTATTAAATGACCAACACAGTTGACTTATTATTTTTTCTAAAATCTCTAAAGACCTTCTTCATACCTACACTATGCATCCCTCTTATGTTCTAGGATATGATCAACATTAAAACCATTATTGAGATGTAGTACACCCATTGAAAGGGAGAGTCATTTGATTTTAATATGCTATATCTACTTGAGTTGATTTATGAAAGAGAATATTTTTAGATGGTTTGCCTACTTTAGGTGGGTTTTTTCAATATTTGGGCCTTTTGTGTTCCTTTTAGTAACCATTGAAGATGTTGATTTTTGGGGTGATATTTATCATATTATGATCACTATTTTCCTCACTCCTTAAATTATCAACTTTACTCTATGTGCTTTCCTCTAGGTCTAAATCTTGCTCATTCCAATTTTTCACATCTATGTCCTAATCCAATATTTAAAATTTATTTTGGGTTTGTATACTTTCAAACTTATTATCCTTATTTTCCATAGTGTTTATTTTATGAATGAATTCATCTTTTTTCATGTCATCCTCTTGTTTGATAGATTTATTTTCCATTTCTTCTAAGACTAGATGTTCAAAGGGATTTGGATTTTCTTCTTTACCTAGTTGAGTTGTATTCAGCTTATC
Source organism: Torreya grandis (assembly GCA_037957365.1). Lineage (NCBI taxonomy): Eukaryota > Viridiplantae > Streptophyta > Pinopsida > Cupressales > Taxaceae > Torreya > Torreya grandis. Next base: position 415,486 of record JARHVA010002704.1, on the reverse strand, counting down.
TAAATCAATTTTTATTTTTGGAACATCATTTTTTCCCCTTTTGAACCCAAATTTTATCCTATGATCTGCTAAATACTGTAAATAGTTTCATTTATATTTGGAAGAGAGATATCAAGCTCCATATTTTTGAATGAAACTCCACCCTTTCTCTACCATGTTACTGAATTTGGACCCAAGTGACACACGTTTACGGAGTGCTCCAATTTATGGCTTTTTTCACACATCAATGTGGATATTTCAAATTAAATATTCTATGTTTTGACTCTAAAAAGTGTATGTAACACTATGGATTTTGGTAACTCTTGGTTGAAAAAGGTGTTCACACAAAATCTAGCATGAAAAAGTCTAGTTCATGCCTTAGTAGATGAATCCAAGGATATAAGATATCTAAATGATTTTTTTATGATATCAAACATATCAACTTCCTAAAACTCAATTGGGAGACCTAGAAGTATAACCCATATGGGAATTTGGTGTATGTTCTCC